>VWYK01119976.1:239-10903 GCA_013399775.1 Semnornis frantzii
ATTTTTTTTTTCCCTTTTTTTTTTTTTTTTTTTTTTTTTTCCTTTTTTTTTTTTTTTTTTAATTATTTTTTATTTTGTCTACTCTCTGGAGAGGAATGTGGTATAATGAGGGTTATTGGAACCCTGCAGCTGTTCAAGGGTAAGATAGCTTAGCTATTGGCTTTAGTACGTTACTCATGCAAGATTATTATGGCCACAGATGACAGTGACAACCTGGACTCTCTGTTCTGCCCAGACACTTTGTGCAAACTGTTTGTACTTAAGTAACAACTCTCAGAATAAAGCCCTGGAGAAATGAGATTGCAAATCTAAATGAAACCACGATGACCTGTGGTTTAGGGGACACCAAATCAGCTGTATCAGGAGAGGGAACATTCATCACCTCAGTCTGCTCTGTTCCTTTAGAAAAGAGAAAAAAAGCATAGCTCCTTTTCTTCAAACAACACTGTGGTCAGGAACTGATTTATCTTAAATCTATCTTCAGTGCTTGCTGCCAGGTTTTATGATTGTGGCTCTTCAGGCATCCAGCAGCAATAAGAATAATTCTGTCCCAGTTAGGGCTTTTTATCTGTGGGCTTTGAGCCCATTTCAGAAGTACTGATATAACCCTTTTACTGTACTATTAAGAAGAAATGTTGCTTGGTGCAAGATATTTCTGCCTCTGCCCATCTTTTCCAGTAAAGACATTGATGACCAAGGAAGAGGGTAAGGAGGACACTGAAATCTGGATAAACCCAAGAATAGGATCTCGAATAAGCAGACATCAAGTGTTTAATTTTTTCTTAACCAGCTGTTTTGATAAAGGATGCTTTATAAAGGAAACACTATTGGTAACAAGGACTTTGCAGTGACTACAGTCAGTAATGTGTTTCTTTAAGTTTGTCTGCTCTGGGGTCCCTGTTCAGGGGTCCTTGGAAGGACATCTTCATCCTGTTCACTCAGGTCAAACAGACCCCCTTGGTAGCATGATTCAGAGGTCTCTGAGTGGTGATGGGATCACATACTTGCTCAGAGCAAGCAAAGAAATCCACCCTGCTGAATTATATGTTCAGATCCAAAAGAACACTTCACATTTCCCCTTTCAGGTGGAAAAAGACTTTGATGAGAATTTTATGACAGCTGAAAGAACTACCCTCTGCAAACAGGCAGGTCAAAAGAATGGGGCAGGTGGTCTGGACCATGGCCACATCCATGTCCTGGCTGCAGTGTGTCTGAGGGAGGGGCAAGAGAGCAGTCATGTGGTTTTCATTTGTGTCTTTTTTTTTTTCCTTTGCAAATATTGCTTTAAAAGTCATCAGTGGGTATGAGCATAGTGGCCATGACATCATTGCCAGCATGCTTTTCCCACCTACAGTTTGGCAGCTTTTGACAAAGTGGGAAATCCCAAGGGGACTCTTGTGGCTTTGGCAGATTTACTCCTCTCTTGCATGCAGGTAGTCTCAGTAAACAGCAGGAGAAGATGTCAGGGAAGAGGAAGCAGGAGAAAGAGGTAAGCTAATTAGAAAGAGGCAGCATCAATTACTGTGACATTTGGTGTCTTTTCTTTTTTGTTTTTTTTTTCTTTGAATAAGAGAGCACACTGGTTGTTTTGGAGAAATCTGCTAACAGCTTTGAGCCAGATGCCCAACAAACAGATACTAGCGCAAGCCCTCTGCAAGTCCATGATTCAGTGAGATTAGCCCCACTGTGGACCTGGCTTGTTGATGCTGAACAGCCAGTGCCTTCCTCAGCACACTGCTTCTGAAGCAAAATCCAGGCACTTACAGACAACCTCAGACTTCATTAGACAGGTTTATTATTTGCTATAAGATTCATGGGTTTGTTTGAATCTCCATTAGAACTTCTCACAGAAAGGCCACGAGATTAAAAAACCCTGAGTCAAGAACAAAGCTTTCCTATTACCGAGTCCAAAGGCACACTAATAAGATCTAAGCAGATAAATAAGAGACAAAGCAAAGCACCTGACTCAGAATGCATCTGCACTGCACTGCCCTAAGGAGCAGTGACTGGAGCAGAGGTTAAAATACTCCCAATGCCAAAGAACAAATGCAGGTTATTGAGCCTTTGGGTGCCTCCAGGACCACAGGGAGAGTACTTTACATTGCAGTCCAGGCTAGCTTTGTGCTGTTGTCAAGTACTCCACCAAGAAATCGCACAGATATGTTTGCACACACTCTGACCACCTACCTACATGGAGTCTCATCTATGTACAGAATTATGGCTAACTTGAGCTGTCCAAGTCCCAGAAGGGTGGTCCCACACTCCCACTTTCAGCACTCTAGTTGTCTATCCTCTATCCACTTTGAGAGTGCTGCATTCAGATGGATTTGTTTTAAATGACATTCTGATTAGTTGCAAATGATTCATTTTCTGCCAAAGTAATTCCCTCGTCCACTCACGTGCCCAATTTCATGCTAGAGCTGGCACAAAGCAAGGTAAGTCACAGGAGGTAGGAACTCACTCCTTTCTAGACCAATGTAGATTTAGATCAGCTTAAATAAATTCAAAAATTACATCCAAAGACACCAGAATGGGAGCCCAGAGACCTGAATCAGTTTCTGTGCAAGCTCTGCACCAAAGTTTAAAGCTGAAAAAAAACATTTTAAGCTTAGCTAAAATATAATGTCTTGTTTTGAAAGTCTGACCCGAAATAAAAATATGTCTCTGTACTTGCAAGAGTAAGTGGGGGGTCATGATTCAGAATCCATTAGTGCCATTGCTTGCTGCAGATTGCACCTACTGCCCTGGTCCTCCAAACTTTATTTTCCCTTTTCCCAAGTTCCAGCACCAGGTTACCTTTCAAACACAAATCCATGGAAGATCTCTCACAGTTTTGTCCTCCTCACCAGGGCAGGAGATGGTAGAAGCAATTAAAGAGATTTCTCTCTGTTGGTGAATGTCAGTGAAATATCACTGAGGCTTTGTCAAGCCTGGGTGAAGGATGCTTCTTGCTGTTTAGATCATACTTTTGATTCTCCTTGAAGCTCTTGGGAATCTGTACAAATCCATTGTCTCTGGCTCAAGGCTCTCCTTGGCCTGTCAGCAACAAAATAATTTGTAGAGATGGCAGAATATGACAGATGATGTAATGCACATTTATTAATTCTGCATTTGCACTTCTAAATAGGCCAAGAAGCACTTCCTCCTCTTCATTTTCCACCTCTGTGCTTCAACTGCTGGAATAAGAGGTCAAGCTGGAAGCATTTATAACCCAGCTGTGGGCAGCTCTCCCTGCCCACATGCTGTCCCTTTCTGTCAGCCCAGGAGATGAGCATTGTGTGGCATCCTTAGCCATTAGCAAAACCTTGCCAAGGAGAGTTCCCATGGAGAATCGACATATTCAGCTGTCACTTTCTCACAGCATCTGCAGTAAGAGTTCCATTTAAGAAGGGATATTTTTAGCCTGGAGGTAGTTGGCCAAATGGTCAGGGGCAGTCCCTGATGCTTGAGGATATAAAAAGCAAAGAGGAGGTCCCAAAAGTGCCATCACCATCTATATTTTGGGAACTCTGCAGATGATCTCTGCAAAGAAAGAATATTATTCTGCTTCTGATCCAGTGTCACGTCAGTCAAAATTGATGCTTTTAAAAATTTATGCACTGTGCCTGGTGATTACGTCCTGAGCCTTTCTAAGGGGTAAAATATGTATTGGGTAATATCCCATAGTGCCCCAGGAAAATGGAAGGGAATGGAGCTGTCCTGATATGCTTTATATTAAGTGTGCCTGGGATGTGCAGACATACTACAGAGCTAGTACTTGAGGTCTTCATTGCCTTTTGCTGCTTATTATTAACTCGAAGGAGAAATGCTCTAAAGGATACAGTGACTCAGAAGCAGCTACAGCAACCATCATCAGCTCCAAATCAATAATGGACACCATCCAGAGATTCTGCAGGATAAGAGGCATTTCACTTTCAGAAGAGTGATTCCTGAAGTGAAGCAGCTGGTGTTGTTAAAAGTGCAGTGAACAGCAGAGTGGGATAAAAAGCAGCAAGAAAAAAGTGTTCATGAAAAAGTTATTGGTCACTTCATCAAAAGGGAAAATCTTTGAACATGTCATGGTAGACAGCCCCACTGCTCACTCCTGCAAACCCAGACACACAAAGCAAGCCCAGACCAAGCCTAAGAAAAATGACATTTTCTGTATTTTTCTGTGTTTTGCTGAGTTAATTTGAAGCCACAGCATCCACTGGCCCTGGGTCTCGACATGGTGGTGCAGAGTGGAGCTGACACAGGGCTGGAGTCAGGAGGGTGAAAACCCAAGACAAAATGTGCCAGTTTAAGCTATCCTGCTCCCAGAGAGGAGGCTCAACTTTTTGTACCTTTACAGTCCTCAGCAGTGTCACCAGCAACTCCTTCTAAGAACTCTATCACCTATGGCTAAACTATAGTAGAGCTGTAAGAAACGTGGTGACAGTTCCATGTCAGTTGACTGCAAAGCAAGGAATATACACACTTATACACAAAAGAAAAACTGATCTATACCTCACTAATTACTCTTTGCATTTGCATGTCTTGATGATGTGGAAGTTTTTTTACTATCTCTCTAGGAATTACTGCTTTGTGTCCCTGGGAGCAGCAGCCCATCTGGTGGCTACAGCAGAAGACTCATCCAATAGCTTTGCATCTGGCTGACACAGAATGAGGTCCAGGGAAGCATGGGACAACCCCTAACAGGGACAGTGGCCCTGATCTGTGTTGTGCATCTCCTAGCACTTCACCTCTGGCTGTCCTGATACAAACAGACATTCTGTGAAATGGGATAATATTGTTTCCTTTCAATAGGAATAACTTGAACACAGTTAGCAATGCTGGGTCATCTGCTCCTGCTCCTGGGACTCAGGGAGAAACTACTGTATACAAACACTACCAATAACCGCTTTTGTAGATCCAGTAAACAGAGTGGTTAAAAATTATACCTTTGGTGAGTATCCAGCAGTGTAACCTTTTAAGGTTGGAAATGAGTTCTGAATTGTCTGAGTAAAAACAGCTTTTAACTAACAGGATGGAGTCTAATGAGGGATCAGTGTCTATAGTGGGAGAATTATTCCCCTCTCCAGGAAGCTGAAGGAGACATTTGCCACTGTGGGAAGAGGTGAGATGTGGAAAAGAGGCTAAGGAAAAAGAAATAGGCTTGATTTTTGGTCAGCAACACTGCAGGAGCAAAGCATGGTCACACTGCAGCACAAGGGGAAACTGCCCCCAAGAGCAAACCTATTTCAGCTTCTGAGTTCAGCATTCAGCCATCCCGTGGGATCTTTAATTAAATGCACAGTGCATCCTAGCACACAAGCTAATAAAACTCCATGAAACACAAACCACAATCACTCCTTCAGCAGCCTCCCTTGGTAGGGCAGAGTCAGAGCAGTCAGGTCAGTGGGAGATGTGCCCTGAAGGTGGAGAGCCCTGCATGGCAGATCTGCTGGCAGAGGATGGGAGAAAAGTCCAGAGCTGAAGGCTTTGTGACCACACTGCAGCATTGCAAACTTCATGTATATAAAGCTGGATGTTGGTTTGCAAAAGAAATCCCTTCTCTTAATGCTGTTCAGTAGAGAGGTGGGATTTAAGAGGCCCCAATCTGATCACAGGGGCTTTCTAAAAGAAAGAATTGAAGCTTTGTAAGTAGAAAGTGTCTAAGTGCACCACATCTTATGCCAGCACTGGGGAAGGATGCTGTAGAAAATCACTAGAGTTGCAGGCAGTTGTAAATTGCAGCCAAAAGCCAAATTTGCCAGTGGCTTAATTGGATACTGGGTGGGATCAGCAATTCCATCAATGAGTCATTATAGACAATTCTTCATGTTACAAACTTATTTAGTTTTCTTAGGCATCTAGAAATGAATAAGCAATACCATCTTTGTCATGCTGACTAATGAATTGGTGAATAGGGAAGATACAAGGTGTGCTGGTTCTAGGCTGTTTGGAATATTTTGATGAGAAAAATTAGATTATAGGCTGTGAAAAGAAAACAATGGTGATGTCTACTTCACTTATAGGCTTACTGAGATGTATAAAAACAAGGACACAAACAGTCTCTGTCGGACTTGGTGTGTTTTCTCCCTGGGCTTTTGTGGCTGTGTAACCCAACTAATCACTCTGCTTCTAACTCCCTTGCCAATCCTCCAAACTCACCTTGCACATAAGGCAGACCCTGGGATAAGGTAGAGGGATGGAAAGAAGGTGGAAGAGTGGTTGGGAGACCCTCCTGGGGACTCTGATTTCTTGGAGGGGTGTTGTGTTTCTGTATTACCTTGAACTTGTATACTTCTGTATATACATGTACATATATTGTAATATATTGTAAATATGTGCTTGTATGTTGTACTAAGCTGTGATTATAATGCTTCATTCTTTAACCTCCAGCCAGCTGAGTCTAGTCTGGGTGATTCATAGAGTGGGGGGGCGGGTAACACCCAAACCATACACACGGCGACTGAATCTCCTGAAATGAACTGTTCAAAAGAGGTTGGAAGGGACCCAAAGAGATCCATTGAGTCCAACCCGCCTTGCCAGAGCAGGACCATACAATCTAGCTCAGGTCACAGAGGAACACAAGACAGGCCTCGAAAGTCTCCAGAGGAGGATACTCCACAACCTCTCTGGGGAACCTCTTCCAGTGCTCCGTGACCCTTATAGTAAAGAAGTTCCCCTTTGTGTTGCAGTGGAACCTCCTGTGCTGCAGCTTACGTCCATTGCTCCTTGTCCTATCTCAGGGAGCAAGTGGGCAGAGCCTGTCCCCTCCCTCCTGACACCCAGCCCTCAGATATTTATAAACATTTATTAAATCTCCTCTCAGTCTTCTCCAGACTAAAAAGCCCCAGATGCCTCAGCCTCTCCTCATCAGGCAGTGTCCTGTCCCCTAATCATCCTTGTAGCCCTCCCCTGGACCTTCTCCAGCAGATCCCTGTCCCTCTTAAACTGAGGAGCCCCAAACTGAATGCAGTATTCAAGATGAGGTCTCACCAGAGCAGAGGAGGAGGAGAACCTCCCTTGATCTGCTGGGCACACTCTTGATACACACCAGGATCCCATTGGCCAGCAGGGCACATTGCTGTCCCATGGACAACTTGTTATCCACCAGCACTCCCAGGTTCTTCTCCACAGGGCTGCTCTCCAGCAGATCACCTCTCAACCTGTACTAATGCAGTTTATTATTCCTTTGCAGATGCAGAACTCTGCACTTGTTGCTGAAACTCATTTGGTTCCTCTGTGCCGAGCTCTCAATCTGTCCAGGTCTTGCTGGATGGCCACGCAGCCTTCAGCTGTATCAGCCAAGCCTCCCAGTTTGCTGTCATCAGCAAACTTGCTGAGCAGATGCTCTGTCCCCTCATCAATGTCATTAGTGACAGGAAGGAAAACACTAACTGTTCTCATGTATGCAGAAGGTGATTGGTAGAGAAACATGCACCCTTCTTCAAAGAAGAAAGGCAAAAGATTAACACTCTTGTACAGCTTTAGGCTTGCCCTTCCCAAGGTTTGGCATCATTGTTTATAGTCTCAGCAGCAGCAGCTAGGTTAATTGTTTTACAAACCAATTTTGATGCACTTGAGAAGCTTGGTTTTACTTTAACCAGAAAATCATGTTTTGCCAATGAAATGGGAACAGCAAGATGGATTCAGTAGCTTCTTAAAGTCTCTTCCAGCTTTGTCTTCAAACATTGGTGATTTCTGTTTGACCTCTCATGTTAACCTCTGCCTCAAACTTTCAACATCACCCATACATCCAGAGGATCAGAGCACAGGGTACCTGCTGCCTTTGGAAGATGTGCTAGAGAGGAAGCAGGGCTGAATCCAGAGCAATGCTGTTTAACCAGCTGAAATAAGGATTTTGATCTGGATCTCCTCTCCTTGTTTAGACTGTTGTGCAGTTGCACAACTTCAAAGAGTGGTGAGGCTCGTTAGCAGCTCATGGTCTTCTTGTGGGGTCATCTTTGTTTTCTGATTTTATGTCTAAGTGCTTCCATGGCTTTCAGTACAGTAGCAGCCACTGCATTTCTACCTGAATGAATGCCAAGGGAATCCATCACCATTACCTGCATTACCTACTCATGTTCCCTGAGTAGTTCTGCTCCATGGAGTGTTGATAATGTTGTATTCACCTCCTTAACACATTTATTTCCCACTCCCTGCATTAGATGTATATTCAATTATGTTGGGAGAAAATCTCATTCTGAAACTGGAAACCTCTGCATGTGCAGCTCCTCTACTTCTTGAAAGTCACAAAGACAGCCTGTGTCCTTGAGGGATTTCTCCTCCTCTGGAGTGAATAACTTTATTCCTAGAATAGTCAAATCTCTCTGCAACTTGTTCTGTATTCCCTGAAGACATCTAATCGACCCAGATTTGGAACCTTGTCCTAATTTTGGAGCACCAACTGTCTAGTTGCCTTGACAAAGGTGTTTTGGTTTTTTGTTGTAGCTCACAATTGTCCCTGCTTTGAGCAGGAGATTGCACTAGAGACTTCCTGAGGTCCCTTGTAAACTGAATTTCCTTGAATTCCATGATCCTGTGCTTTATCTGGGAAAAGCTAAATGTTGCATGGCCATATATAGGAGAGAATCTTGCCTCCCATACTCCATGTTACAGTACTCTCTGCAGGTCTCTTTAGCTCCTTACGAGCACTTGTTTGTGAATCGGATTTGCTGGGATAGCAATGAACCCCAGGCTGGAAATTAGCCGAGCCTGGTCTGTCAAAGCTAAGAAAACATCTTCCCTGGTCTGTTGGGAAAGCAGAATTAATAAATTCACCTAGATCCTAGTGCCCATATATATCACTGTCCTGACCTGAGTTATGGTATTGCACAGTGGGATCTGTAGGCCACTCCTCTCCCCCAAAAAAGTCTCTCTTAGAACAAAGCAACATGTCAAGGCATGGATGAATTCCATGCATGCAGGTGATGATTGAAGGTGCAACTCCTGATGCCTGGCCAAGGTTACCTTGACTGGGCTAAAGTGACTTGCCCCAGCCTACAGGGAATCAAAAACTGGCTGCTGGCACAGGAGGACACAGCCCAGTTTCACTATCCTCAGGGCTCCCCTATGGGCCAGCAGTGGTGCATGCTCAAGGATGAGCAGAGGCTAGAATTGCCTCTAGTTTCAGTGATGAGTGGAAACTTCTTGCACCTTTTCTCCTAGCTCTGCACATTCACAGACATGCTATTTATAGCAGTGTCTTTCCTAGGGCTATCTGCAAAACAGAAATGTCAGGTTTTCATGCTGTCAAGAGGGAACTCAGAATCCTATTTTAGGCTAAAGCATGTATTATCATTCAAGACTGAAATCTTTGGCCCTTGATTCTCCATGGCTGAATCTGTTACACCTTGAAAAGGTCTAAATCCAGACTCAAGTAGGAATATATACCCTGTGAGTTTGTCCACGTAGTGGACCAGAGTCTCTTTGTATCCCTATTACACCTCCTTTACAAGAGGCACAGAAAACTGTTTTCCATTGAGTTCCTGGGGTGCTTTCCATGTAAATCATGATGGAGGCATTATTTTGCACCACAAACTCACATGTTCTTCACCTGGAGTTTTTCTGGAGTAAGATTTAGGCCAGAAGCTGTATAGTAACAGAGATAAAATTCTGCTGTTTCTCAGACAATGGAGAAACAGAATGAAGAATGCAATAAAATCATAAATTTACCTCCTGTAAACAACTTTGTAGATAAATGCAATGAGATGTGTCCTCCATATGAATACTGCCAGGCAGCTCTTTATAGATCCTAAGTTTGTATTGACCTGTGCATCCATAAAAGCTGTTATTTATCAGGCATAAGAGAACAGACTCAGTATGCATGACCATGCATGCCAATGTCAATGGAGCTATAAAGCTGCACCCTCAGAAAAATAAATTGTAAGTCAGATTTTATTTGAAAAGAATGGAAATCTGTGACATTAAGAATTAAAAATTAAAGTCTTCTGACCCAGATTAACTTTCTTTGCTCAATCACCCATATGTAACTTGCTCTGAATCAGCTCCTGGAGATGTCCTTTTGCATGATTTTCATGATTAATTGAATTAGCAATTGATTTGTATAATATGACTCACTTAGAAATAAAGCCACACTAAACTGACAACGTGATCACCATTCAGGTAGCAACAACTCACAGGTTCTACAGCTAACCTCACCTAAGCCTCCTGGGCAAAGCAGATTTGCTATCTACTATTCAAAGCTCCATAGACATCTCAAGACAAAGCTGGAAAGGAGAATTTGATGGGACATAGCATTGGCATGTGTGGGTTCTGCAAAGTCACACTGGGCCAGTGTTGGCATATGGAGAGGGAGATTCAGCAGAGTGAGGATGACAGGAGCCCACTCAAGCCCCTGTACTTGATTTAGTCGTAAGGACTGTAGAGCCATCCAGATGACATTAGGACAGCTGCATGCATGTTGCTCTTCAGGCCATGAATATGGTTTTGGCTTGTAAGGTCTCCAAAGAAGGACAAAGTTGAAGATCAGATGTTTGCCTGAACTAAGGTTAAGGTATGGCTGAGAGAGAGTCCAGGACTAGTTTTTGAGAGAAACAACTGAGTCTTGTTGGTTAGCCCAGAGCCCAGCACCAGGCATATGTCTGGGTGCATGCAGGAGGTAGATGCCTGTACTGGTTGGAGTTTAGCTTCTCAAGGGAAATCAAATCAATGATAATAGGATGTCTTTCCCCCCC
>VWYK01119976.1:10985-44928 GCA_013399775.1 Semnornis frantzii
AAGGGATGTATCCACCGCGTGGTAAGAGGTTAGCCACGAGGTGGGAGAAGGGAAGAAAATAGCTATCTCCACTGTTTATATAGGAGGGGTCCAGACGGGAAGTGGGAGTGGGCTAAACACTACACCTGGGGTCGAGCAGACCTGGGGTCAGGTTCTGACCGCTCCCCCGATCCAGGAGAGTTAACCCTTTACACTGCCTTAAGCACCCACCCTTTCAATTGCAGAACATAAGGCTGGATTTTGTGGCAAATCAGGAGCAGATTCAGCTTAGATCCCCCTGCCATGGTGATTGCCACTCGCCTGTAGCAAACTACCAAATAGTATGATTATCTTAGCTCACCAGGATGCAGATGACTCTCCAACTGGCTGCAATGGTAGGCTTGCACAAAACAGTGTAGTTCAGAGCAACTGGACAGTAGAGAGGCTGAGGGTGAGGCAAACAACTGGAGGAGTTAGAAGTGGGATAATTAAGCGTGTAGCTCCCAGACCAAACATCCAGTAGCACATGGCAGCTCACTTTTTCCAAAGTTTCCAGTAGATGCCAGCAGACTCCAAGCCCCCTTCTCAGGGTGACTCTGGTGTTACCAGCAATATAAATACTCTTCAGGTCCTAAAGGCTTTCACAAGAGCCTAGGGATGCCAGAGAAGGAGAGTAGCTAACAACAGTGGGAAGACATGACCTTTCCTCAGCCCAATTATTTCGATATTTAAAATGCGGGCCCAGAAATAAAAGTTCATCATTTCCTGTGCTGGAGATCATTGTGCAGTGTGAAATGGGTAATACTGAGAATTATTATAAACTAGCACCAGCCCTAGACTGCTCTTTTCTCCCCCCCCAACCTTTCTTTTTTCCAAAGAAGCATCTCTATTCACATAGCAAAGCAGTAGCTTTTCATGAGAAAATAACATTTTTATGCCTGTCAAAATTTTCTTTCATTTATGCCAAGAAGTCACGACTGATGCCATGTCTCCTTTTCTCCTGGGTGTGAATCTCTCTCCCAGCACCAGCTAAGTGGAGGGAAGAGTGAACTTTATTTTTCCTGTCAGCTTGGCTAGACACTACTGGGAACAGGAACATGAAAGAAGGATCCCATTTTCTTCCCTGTCAGTTTAACCCTGCAAATCCTGATGTACTGTCATGTGTGAATATGTATTTTTTTCATTGCAGGCTAAGCTACAGCCATTTCCAGGACACTTGAAGTAATTTCTCCTTACTCACCCTACAGTTAGGGAAAGCAATTCTGACTTACTAAAAATAGCATCCCCATGTGTAATAAGAATGGAGTTTGTTCCTATTTTGCAACTAAAATATTTCACAAGTCACTTTAAAACTACCTGTCTCCCAGTTTTTGGGTAGACTCTTTGAAATGAAAGTTTTTAGAGGCTGCTGGGTGAGCAGAGCATCACTGACGTAAAGACCTTGGGATTTGGCTCACTCGACATCAATCTGCATAAACATGCAGCAGCTATGTGGTCATTACCATAGTAATTCATCCCTTTCATGGTTACTCTGCTATACATGCACAGGCTAGGGGAAAGAGAATCATTTTGTTCTCTGCAACTACATCATTACATTAAAGCGGTGTCCTGCTGGCCTCCAATCCTGCTTGAATAGAGCTGCTCAGGAACGTTGTGTAGTGCCTTGTTTTGGTCAAAAATGCTGATAGGCAGAAATGAAAACTGGCTTTGTGGGAAATTTTGGTCAGTTTTGATGCATTTTCCAACTTTTTATTCCCCTCTCTCATTTTTATTTTATTTTTCTCTTTAGAGAAGGGGGTCTTGAAGCAGCAAATTAGCTGCAGCATATCCAAGTAAAAAAAGTATTGCTTACTCTTTCTGCCTAGAAAATTAATTACTCTAGTTAGAGTAAGGTTATTTCAAATCTGGGGATGTTTTGAATCAAAGGGAGATATGCCGAGTCTTGTACTGACTTTTTTTAGGTTTCCTTTTCTCAGATGTGCTTTGCTTTTCATGATTTTACCCTCTTTAGGTCTAGAATTTATATATATACACACATATACATATATATATACACACACACATATACCACACACATATACATACATACATATATATATATCATATAAATATTTACAGGGTGGAGACATTATCTCCTACTCAACAAGACCTCTTAGTGACTATTTCAGTGCACATGACAACTGTTACAAAGCGAGCCACTCTTCTGATTTATTCCTGGGGGACCTGAATCTAGTTTCTTAATGGTTTTATCTCTTCAGAAGACAGATCATCTAGATTAAAAATCACATTTTATTCTTTATGTTCAGGGAAAAGAAAGAAAACAAACAAACAAAAAAAAAGCCCCAAAATTCCCAGGTTTGATTAATCTCTTGGCATTACTTTTGTTTTTAGTCTATTGAACAAGAAGTGGAGTTTAAGTCAAGTGCTGTGATCCAGTGCCAGCTACAGCTGGCTGTAGCGGCTGTGTTACAGAGTTCACAGGGAAGACACTAGCTTCACTGTTATACTGTTATTATTTTTGCAGGTATGGTCTAGGTAGAAAGAAAAACACAGATTTGGAATTGATCTCCTCAAAAGAAGTAGTAAAATCACATCTGTGCATCTTCAAGCTGAGGACTAAGTAAGTAACTGACATTTTACCAACTCTGGGCCAAATTAATTTCCCATGTACCCAGTGTGATTGAATCCGTACTAGCACCATACTAGCACTCTGAATGCACCTAGGAGTAATAAATCTGGACTTCTCCATCAGCATCTGTGTGGAACGATTACAAAAGTGATCAAAAGAAACAGCAGCAAATGTCGGGATTTCGGTTAAAGTTCAAGGCCACGTGGAATGTCACTACATTGCCTAACCTGAGAAATCCTGCAGTGTTCCTAGCAAAGCTGTTTTTGCTGGTTCTGTGTGCACACGCACACCCTCTCCTGGCCGGAGAGCACTCCCTGTGGGGCACTTGGGGCCGGCCAAATCTCTCTGCAAAAGTACTCCAGTTTGCAGCTTTGCTACAGGCTATGCAAACAGCAGGTGAAAACATAGATGTGCTAGGAGAGATCTTTCTACCAGCTGGCAGACAAGTTTCAGAGAGATTAACTCTTCAGGGCTCACCAACGATTTTTTCTGATGTTTTACGCTTTCAAGAACAGGCTGGACTAAAGGCTGAAAACAATAGCATTAATTGGACGTTTTAAGTAGGTACAATATATTTAAGAAGTTGAAGAATGTTTATTACAGTTCAGTGACTGAAAACACCATAAAATCTTCATGTGGTCATAGGTAAATGGCATAACTGTGGCATAATTGCTTTGCCAACTCAGTATGGTTTTACTTAAGCAACTGGTTTCAGCTCTTACAGCCTAATGGAGGATCTGATTTTTGGCCACGATAAGAAGCAGGCCACCAAGAGGGCTTTGCATGAGCGCTCTGCTGTATTATGGCAATGCCATGTCCCTATCTTGGCCTGGCTTGGATTCCCACAGTTTAGGAGAGGTACCAAGATCACAGCAACAGGCAGCTGGCTACATCCCAGGTCAGGTCTACTCTTCTCATTGGAGAGGGGAAGACAAATGTGGCAAGGGAAAGTGCTGAGAAATTCTCCCACCCTGCCAAGAAATGTACCTACTATCTAGATCCTCTGGCTAGTCCACAGTTACTGACATTTTCTTTGTTTTAAACTAACCCTCAATGATAGCAGTGATACTACAGTGATTACTGGATTAGCTTAGATTTGCCGGCAGCTTGTCTTTTGTGCCCACTGTGCCTCTCAAACCAGTCTCACACAAATCCCTGGAAGGAGAAGCCAGTCGTAAGTGCCAAGCAATACCTGTCAAATATTGCTCCCCTCAAAGTTTAGTCTCAGGTTTGGAAACTGGATTTTATATGTCTGAAAGGAGGCTTTCATCTGTTTAAACCTTAGAGTCAGCAACAACAGCAAAGATCTAAAAAATTGTAATGGGACTTGGAGAACAGCTTGGCCATTAGAGTCAAGAGTGAAGGTTGTATTCAATTTGGCTGCTTAGCATAAAGCCAAGCATTTTGCAAATACTATAAAGGTATCTTTTCATCCTTTTTTCCCCCTTTTTTCTTTTTTTTCTTGGAGGGGTTGTCTCCCAGCCACCAGGAAAGCGTCCTGGGGTGTGTGTCAGAGCAGGGCAGTCCTATGGTGGTGGGACCCAGGGCTAATTAAAGCCCAACAATGTGTCCCCAATTCATACCACCACTAGAAACAGGGGCTGATAGGGAAATTCAGGCACAGCAGCTGCTCTTTTCACAGTGGTACAATAACTATCTCTTTAATGGGAAGGGGTGTGGGGGAGGGTCGCAGCCCAAATAACAGCACCTGCCTGCTTATACCACACTGAAAATCACAACAGCTAATCCTCCTTGCCTGTCATATTAATTGTTACGAAGCTCCTTTTGATATCAAACTATTTGTCCTTTGACTGAAATAAATCAGGCCTTAAGCACCGTATTTATCTCGCTATGTTACAGGAGCAGAGGTGAGCACTGTGGGGAGATTTATACAATGGGAACGATGTACAGCACGCTGGGGTGATATTTACGGGCTCGAGATCTTTTCATCAGGAAAAGCAGTCTGTTGACATTGTTCACTACAAAAGAAAAGTTCAAATGCTGTGTATTACACTACAAGCCCTAATACACCATTTGACACAAGCAGAAGGTAAACAAAGTGAGGGAGAGGAGGAAAATGCCTGGCCAGCTTTCACATGCAGCGATGTTTTCAGCTGATTCAGCAAGATATTTAAGATTTGCACATGACTGTGGGGGCCCATTGGCTTTGATACAAATGAATGACACTAGGGGTGCACTTAATGGCATTTGCCAATGCTAGTTCACATCACGGGCAAGGAACATCTGCAGAACCCTTTCTGTACACAGGTACAGTCCTCCTGGCACAGGAGTGATTGGCAAGAGAGGAAGAAAGGTGACCTCACAAGGGCTGAAATCACCCTGTCTCCCTGTCCTTTCTGCCTGTTTGCCACTATGGCAAACCCTTAGTGGAAGATACTGTGAGAACATACTCAGAGAAAGGCATGTGGAAGAGCCTTCCAGATTTCTAGTGCAGAAAATCATAGAATCATAGAATCATAGAATGGTAAGGTTGGAAGGGACCTCTAGGATCATCTAATTCCCACCCTCTGTCATAGGCAGGGACACCTCCCACTAGTACAGGTCACTCAAGGCCTCGTCCAACCTGGCCTTGAAGCTGAAGAGTGGGAGATAGGGAAATTTGTTTCCCTTTACCAGCATGCTTTGTTACACAGAACATCACCTTTTCTTGAGAATGACTAAAAATCCTTTGGAAGATCCCAGATGAAGGGCTTAACTGACCTCATGCAGCAGTTTGGTGTTTTTTCTGTCTATTTGTTCCAATAGTTCTCCAATGCTTGTGTTGAGGTCCTTCATCCCCACAGAGATCCTGGACTAATTGCTTCTAAGAGTTTCATGTCCCTGAAAGGAAAACCTGCATCCCCATGGGCAAATGAGGGGGTTATTTGCTGCAATTCCCTTTTGCCTGCAGGTACTGCAGGCACAGCAGGTGCAAACTTGCCTGAATTTCACTAAGCAGCAGTGAATGTTATTGAAAATTTTGCTATATTCTTTGTGGGGAAAACAAAAAAATGAAGAAAAAAAAAATTCAATACCCTACAGTGACAGCATCATCCACAATCCAAGAAAATTGTGTTAATCTTTCACACCTCCTAAGAAACACCTGTTCTCTATTTTACTGCTCGTGTTACTAATGGAAACCAAGCAGTTTAACTTTGTTTGTGCAAACGTGCTGCTTTGGAGAGGTGTTGTCAGAAAAAAAAAAAAATCTGTTTGTGAGAGAAAAAACAGCAACTCTTTCAAATATGTTGGTGTCATTGGGAGAAATAACTCGGGGTGTTTTGATGGGGCAAATCCCAGAGCAGTGCAGAAGGGTTTTTATGCAGCCTCCTCTATGAGGGGTGAAAGAGAGTTTTTACTGATTAAATGAGGATCCCATGACTTCAATATGGAGATTTCTCTCCAGCCATGTGCTCGCATGGACTTCAATGGGTTCCTCCATGAGCTCCCCAGATGGAGGCAGAGGTGGGAAAGCCCTATTGTCCCCAGAGAGGGGCTCTGATCTCCCTGCTCTTCTGATGCTTTATAGAGCAATGTTAAAGTGTCTGTCGAGAGCAAGACTTGTGTATTCCCACAGACATTAAGCAGATTCTCAGGCAGAAAAATCTTCTTACCCTCTTTGCCAATGCCTAAGAAAAAGAAAAAAAAAAAAAAATAAAGCCAAATGCCCTGAACGGCATATGATCTCCACATTCAATATACCACGTCTCCTTGCCCTGAAATCTTCCACATCCCTCTTGCCAAGAAAGGCCTCACTTCATGGTGAAGGTGAAAATGTTACCCACCTGCTCCAGTTTACGAGGTGTATTAGAAACTATTAAATAGAGAATCCAAACTGTGGGGGATTCATTGGAATAAGGAGTTTACTGTGTTGCAGACAGTCCCAGGGTAAGGCAATAAACAAGGCAGATGTATTTGGGGATGATGTCACCCCATTTAAAGCCAAGGACTTCTTTCTGTTCATTGAGATAGTTGTATATTTCTCAATGGCGTGAATGCAGTTGGGTTTTTTTGAGAAGAAGGTTGTGTTATGCCTGCACATGTCACCCCTGGCTCCTCCTCTGAGCCTGGGCTGCACCAGGGTTGCCTTAGCCTGGTTTCTGACAAGAGCAACATGACTGTGAACAAAGGCAACAACTTGCTTACATGTCTGCTGGTGCGTTCCCTCTTCCCCATAAATCCTGAAACCCACTGACTCATTCTAATCAGATCTCCCAGAGCAGCAGAGGTCCCAGTGATTTTACACTCTGTTTCTCATGAAAATAAGCAGCCACTGCAGGAGAGGAGAACCTGTTAGCACAGTCACCAAAGAGGAGGCTGAACCATGCGCTTAATTAGGCACGGGGGAATCTGTAGTGATGAACATGTCCCGAACAGCTGGAAAACCTTCACTTATGGCTTGTAGCTTATCAGACAACAGAGAGTCCATGCAGGAGGCAGGCATGCATAAGTAAGCAGGATGCTGCTGTGTTCTGCTTGTGCAACTGCTTATTGTACAGTCCAGCCTAGCTACTTTTAGCACTGCATAAAATGAAGTTCTTGTATTTTTTTTTAATGTCAATCATTGTAACATGCCATGAAAAACACGTGGTCATTCATTAGTGAGGGCATTTATTACGCCAATATGCGTGGCACAAGGTGATGTACAGGTCTGTGATGCCACTGGCACTGTGCACCATTCGTCATTGCAGACACTAGACGGAGCTAACACGCAACTCCCACGCCTGGCTGCCGAAGTCCTTGAAACACCCTTTGCTGCAGGCAAGGAAAATAACTCCGGGGGAGGCATCAACGCCTGGTGGCTGTTCCTACACTTTTCATAGGTATCTGAGTTTCACTTCCAGCCAGTGCAGCCCTTCATATGGCCTGGGAAGTTTATTATGGACAGGATTGCACCATAGACAACAGAGCACACCCACGGCCCAGGGCTGCTCCCTGCATTACAAGGCTGGAGAAAGTTGTGGTTTATATTTGTATTTAATTTGCTCGCTTTCGGGGTTTCTTTTTGTGTTTACAACCTCGTGAGGTTGGGAGATTGTTTGTTTTGCTTTTCTGGCTTTAACACAGTTTTGAAGCAAAGGTTTCTGTGAGAATTGCTGTTCACAAGCAGGAAAGCTGTGTTCACAGGCGGCAGGGAGTTTGGATTTTACTTTTTAATGACATTCATTCTGGCTCTGAAGCTTCCTGGCTCCATTACTTGCATTTTGTTGCTGCTTCTGTCAAAATTTACAATTAACAGCCTCGCTACATGAAAAGAAACTGGCACCATAACCTGAGTCTGGGTCACCGTGGAGCACATCTGTGCAACCATGTTCATCAGCATTTTTTAAGGACAGTCGTCCATTCTTGTTATTTCTACTCCTTCATTTTTAAGATTTCTCTCTACTCTCTCGTTAATTTTCTTTCAGTGTCATCAGCAGGTCTAATCTCTCACCAATATGTAGAAATTCACCCCCTTCTCCATTCTACTCCCTGCAGGGCTGGTAGGAGCAGTACTTGCAGCCCCCCTGCCTATCAGGGAAGCTGCTTCCCCTCCCATGTGTCTGTAAAGGTTTCATCGCTGTTTACAAACATATTAGATTTACCCAACAGTCCCTGCTCTGATTTTCATGTTTTGTGCATGGCAAACAGCACTGATCTGTAGTCAGCAAAATCACTTGTTCGCTTTTTCAACATGAAAAGCAGAGAGGAAGGGGGGAGAAGCCATCTGGTGAATTAGCTCTAATAAAAATAAAAGGGGTGTCTTTGCATAATAGGGTATTATGGGATGATACTGTGGGGTTGTTGGGACAAATGGCTCTAAAGGGTTTTGACAGCTAACAGGCATCTTGGCTTAGGTTGCAACATAAATATCACAAAAACAGAGCTCCATTAGAGTCAGTGGCAGTGAGTCTATTAACTGCAGTGTGGCCGCGATTCCTTCCCCATATAAATGTCTTGGTCAGCTGAATCTCATTACAACAGTGTATTTATTCAATGTGATTGTGCTTCATGGGTTGTTCATAAATGTGTCTTAATATTTCTGCTGTTCATTATTCACTCAGATTGTTTTGCTGCTTGCGATGCAGCAACAGGTTGAGAGGAAATGGCTTTGAGTTGTACCAGAGGAGAATTAGGCTGGATATCAGGAAATTTGTTTCCACAGAAAGAGCTGTCAGGCCCTGGAACAGACTGCTCAGGGAAATGGTGAAGTCACCACACCTGAAGGTATTTAAAAAGCATGTAGATATGGTACTTAGGGACACGGTTTAATGGTGACCTGGCAGTGTTGAATTAATAGTTGGACTTGAGGATCTTGAAGGTTTCTTCCAAAAAAAAAAAAAAATCTATGATCTTTTGGTGGCATATATGAGCTTTTAAGAAATGCATAAAAGTTGGTCCTTATTTAATAATTCCTTCATTTCTCTTTGCAGGAATGCAGTCTTCCTGGGGAAGAGAGAGGGGATTTTTCTTGAAGGCAGCAGGAGCCAAAGCGACCACAACCCTATCCAAGTCATTAGCATTAGCTGTATTCAGTTCAGAATGGTGATTTGCAACACCCATGTCTTAAAGGACAGTGGGGGGATGCTTGCTCATTTTTCTTTTCCACTTCTGTATTAAATAAGATTGTACTTACCACGTAGTTGAGAGTGACACGCAGGCAGAGAGATTTTATTTTTGAAGTAGGTACAGTTTGCAAGCAGCTGACATCATCTCAGATTTCATTTGGAAACTATCTACTCCAATGTGCTCTACAAAGAAAAGAGATTAGGGTTCTATTTTTGTTTTATTCTGGCCAGACCTTTTGCTTCTACCATGCACGCATCCAAATTCGCACACATACACACCTGCCCACATTAGTTAGCCTCTAACTCCAAATGTGTTTAAGGCTCAGACTCCGCTAAAGAGTCAATATAGATCTATTATTCGGTGGATAAACAGAAGATTGATTGACCAGGAAAGACTCACTGATGGGGAAATGGCTGCAGGTGCCTTTCTGTGAGGCAGTCACACCTGACAACACAGATGGTGAATGGTTATAGAAGGTCTTGCTAGAGGTAAGGTCCTCCTCCTGTTTTCTGCTGAGTTACTCATGCACTGTAAAGTAACTGCAGACATGTTCCTTTGCAGGATTATCTCTTTTCAGTTGCACATATGGGCCTCGCTCTACTATGGCTCCTAGTAGAAGTAGATCTAAAGATGACCTATGTCCCAGAGATGTCCTCTCCCACAAGGACAGCATTATCGCTGGGCAAGTCAAAACGGAAGAAAATATTTCCTCCTAGCTGCTGGTGGCAAACCAGGGAAAGTACAATCACTGTGATGTGGCTGTGGAGGTACTTGGTGTGTATCCCTGGAGGTCTCTAGCCCAACCTCCAAAATTGAGCAGGACTCTGCTGAGTCAAGCCAGCCATGGTCTCATCTAGATGAGGTATGACAAACTCCAAGGTATGACAAACTCCAAGGACAGAGCCTGGAACAGCCTAATCCAACACTGCAGCACCCTTCTGGTAAAGCATTTTCTCCATCCTGAACATCCCAAGCTACAGCCAAGACCATTGCCCTGTGGTTGAGAGCAGCTTGATTTTTTTCATTACAGTAACTGTTTCATCCTAGTCTTTAAGCTTCCTCTTGATCAGAAAAAAACAAGCCCAGCTGCCTCCGGTCTCCACAGTACCCTTTCCAGCTTCCCTATGCTCCTCTTTAACGGGGAGACCGCAAACTGGGCATAGTGTTGCAGGTCTGGCCTCACTAGAGAAGGGAGGAGGCTTCTGACCTGATGTCCACATTCCAGCTAACACAACCTGGTAATGCGATTTGTTTTATCTGAGATGAGAGCATATGGCTGGCTGAAGTCTGATACAGCATCCTCTCATTTTTGGCAGGGCTCCTGGACAGGTGGACATGTCCCAGCCTGTACCCATGACCAAGGTTATTGCAGCCCTTTTGCAGAACTTTAGAGGTATTCTTGTGGACTTCTTGCCTTTCTTTCCTTCTATAGCTATCCCTTGTGTACATAGCTGCACATACACATATATGAACATAGGTATATGGCAGAACAGCTGTGTGAGGAACTAAAAAACTGCTGGGATCTAGGAAGTAAAATACGAGGGGATACATGAAACGAAAAGCTGTTGTGGCAACAGCTATTGTGCAGATGAAATTGTCTTTATGAGTGAGAGAACACACATTAAAAGATCCAGAAGCCCCAGCTTGCAAATACAAAAGAACTGAGCTTTTTCCAATACAGAAAGACCTAAAACTTTCCAACACCTGTAATTAGGTTTGTGTAGATGTCCTTTGCCTTAACTCCACCTCGCACAAGAGCAGACCTGACTCCTTTGCTCAGTCAAGCTACAAACATCAGCAGTTTGGAAGCCCTCAGCCTTTTCAGGACAGCTCAGCTGGTTTCTTGCCCAGCACCACAGCTGGGCTACTTCCAGCAGTTGCAGCAGAGAAACGAAAGGCTGCTGGTGGTTGTTAGGGCACTTCAGATCAAACAGGAGATGAAGAATAGCTCCTCCAGGGCTGGGTGCAACAGTTTATAGACAAAGGCTGTCAAGCAGGTGATTTGGGCTGTGAAGTCTGATGACCTGAATTTGCTAAGTCATTTTGGCATCTCTCTCTTTACAGCCTGTTGCCAGTACTGGGTGGATCCCACCTGCATGCACCTGATTCTGAGCCAAGGCAGGCACTAAGCCAACAGGATGCAGGCTGCAGGAAAGAGCCCCTTGTTCCCTTTGTCTCATTGCAGGGGTTTAGTTACTCTGGGCTGTTGCTCTCCTTGTAATCTTCTGTGACCAAGATTGTGCTCCCTTCCAGCTATACCACTCTTTTAAGCAATAGGCAGGTCAAACATCTGCTCTAGGCAGCTGAATTACATCATTAATTGCTTTTTATTTTAGCTGTGTTGCAAACTTTGTTAAGTCTTCAGCCTCCTCTCTACTGCTCACCAGTGTTTCCACCAAGGAGTTCATAATGCTTCATGATGGTTCTCTGCCTTAGGATTACATTAATATTTGCTAAACAGTCAGTCCTGATGTGAGGAAACATTTGGTTCTCATAGTAAGCACATGTCAACTGAGAGCACTGAAGGAGGAACGAAGGGCAAGATGTCTTGCACAAGGCAAGCGTAGACTTCTCTCCCTTAACAATATTATTTGGGTTTCAAGACCTTTCTAGTTCATGTTCTCCCATCAGCACATGCTACCTTTTCAAAAGCAGATAGATACAGTCTGCTTCAACAGCACAATTTCTAGGGGCACTGAGCGTGGAGAAGGTTGGGGGCAAGTAGAGTTTCCTTATGACAGAGCTGTCAATGGAGCAGCTGCTTGCAACACCACAGGCTTGGCAAACCCCCTCCTATTTAACTGCCTTGCCTTTTGGCTTTGCTCTGCACCTCCCAGCTCCAGAGGGCCAGAGTGAAAACTCCCTTATGCTGGAGTGTTGCTTTGAAAGGGGATGAAAGAGCAATGCTGCAGCAGAACAATTATCACCCAGAAGATAATTACCAGTGGAGAGCTGTGATGATGCTAGGAGGAAAAGCTGGGAAAGGCAACTGAGTGATAGTCAGAGGCAGTGACACTCCAGAGGGACCCACGGGACTCACTGACAGTTATGGGAGTGCCCAGTAAGTTGTAAAATACAGAAGCTCTTCATAGATTCTGCTAATGCAAAATGCTTGTGAGCCTGGTGTACGTGGCTGGAAATGGAGGTGAGAGGAACTGTGTGTGGAGCAGCTTCCGCAGAGGGTAGCTATATAAAGTTACTGTGTTGTGCTGACATGGTCTTGCATATGATGACCAGGTGGGAACTCAGACAATAAACTGAGTCATCTTCAACAAGTTTTTTTTGGCTGTGAGTGGTTCCTGAACACCACGTTACTGATGCAGCAAACTTAGTGTGTTTATCCTCTATTTTTCTTTACCAAAATAATATAAGTGCTGGGCCTTCAAAAGTGGGTGCAACTTTGCCAAAGCTGTTCCGCTTCATCCCCTGCCTCCCACCCACAAGCATCCTCTACAGCCTGTTATTTTCACCTGCCGTCTCCAGAAGAAGCACTGTTCTGCAAAGCCAGTGCGTGGCTGACAGAGGCATCAGGGCTTGGAAGCAGTGGGATGGCCAGCAGCAGCATGCAGGTGCTGCCCACCTAGTCAGGGACTCACCTCACTTAACTTGGAGCAAGTCATTCTCATCCCCCACCCCCCCCCACCCCGGACTTAGCCAAGAGAAACTGGCAGAGACTGATTTGTTTCGCTCCAGAGCAGATGTCAGAAGGAGATCAGCTCTATCACACCTCGGACGTGCCTCTTTTTCATTCAGTGTGAAGGAAATGTGACAGCTTCTCCTGGCAAGCAGCTTTCAGCTCAGCCTGACCTAGGCACTCTGAGAGGCTGCACAAGCAGCTCAGCTTCCTGAACTCTACCTATGCAAAAGTAATAGTCACTGCACCAGCTCCCATCAGCATGTGCCTGCTCCTGTTCTCAGCAGGACCCTCCACTCAGGTGTCAGAGACAGGTCTTCCCAGAGAGTCCAAGACCTCCATCACTGTAGGAGGTAGCGAGGGAAATGGTAGGACCCTGCCTGAGGAATACAGTGACCCTCCAGCCTTACACAGTGCCTCCAAGAGGACCGTGATGCCTATAGCCATGACACACTGCAATTCTCATTGAAGGATTGTGGGCTACCTGGTGGCAGGGCAGCAGCTCTTTGTGTGATGCTCATGAAGTCACCCTGCCATGAAGCTGTCTGGGGAGTTTTATCACTGCTGAAATGATGCTGGACCAGTAGCCTGCTAATGAGCACCATTAGAAGGACATCACCTCTACAAGGAAAGGCTAAGTGGCATGTTAAAAAAAAACAAAAAACAAGTGAGGTCTTTTTCAGAAAGTATCAAAGAAACAGATCTCACTTTGCTTTGATCAGAATCATGAGCCTAAGGCTGCTGTGTAGATCTGCAGGGTCAGATAGGCAGCAGTAGTGACACTTCCTTAGGAAACCACTGGAAACCACTGCTAGGTTGTCACTCCACATATTCAGCTTCTTTTCACAAGACAGGGATTTGATGGGCCACACAAGCAAATATTGCCATTATCACGTGAAACATTCTGGTCATCAGGTAAGCACCCCAACTCTCAAAATGAGGCAACTTCTCCCAAATTTTTCTGCACCATTTTTAAGTCCTTGAGATTTACTGTAAAGCTAATGAGATCAGTCTTCTTTGAAGCAGTCACCACTAGTGTACTGCAGAAAATGGTTTCCTGAGCATAGAGATGGCACTATCTGCTGGCAAGAGATGCTTGGCTCTGGAACCAGCAGTGTCCTCAACTTCTCAGCATCCAGACCTTGGCAACCTGGAGTGGAACCCATGGTCTGGAAGTGCATTTTTCCATACCTTTTGGAAATGTGTTTGGATAAATGTGGTTTTCCACACCGAATAGTAAACAGTACCTCTTACCTATGATGATGAGATCTGAATGCACTCTTTGCTTAGGGGTTCTGCTCCCAAATTCCATGCCATGCTGGAATGGTGGCAGAGTCCTTTGTTCCAGGGACATGACACACTCACTCACTCAATAGGTGCTGCTGTGGCTTCAAGACCTTGCCCAGATAAAAGTATCCATTGTGTGGACTGGTCCTCGGTGGGTGGCAAGTGCCCACTAAAGCCACTCTGTCACTTCTCTCCTCAACTGGACAGGGGAGAGAAAATATAATGAAAGGCTTATGGGTCAAGATAAGGACAGGAAGAATTAATTCAGCAGTTACCATCAAGGCAAAATAGGCTTGACTTGGGGAAAATTAATTTTATTACCAAGGAAGTCAGAGTAGGATAATGAGAAACAAAACTAATTCTTAAAAGCACCTTTCCCGCACCCCTCCCTTCTTCCTGGGCTCAACTTCACTCCTAATTATTTCTATCTTCTCCTTCACAGAGGGAGCTTCCCATGAGGTCAGAGCCTCTTTGGACATCCACCTTCTCCAGCATACGGTCCTCCACGGGCTACAGTGGAGTATCCTGCCTTACTGTCATCCTCACTATGAGCCGTTCTGGTGTCTGAAGCACCTCCTCTCCCTCCTTCTTCACTGAACTTGGTGTCTGCAGAGCTCTTTCTTTCACATATTCTCATTTCTCTCTTTGGCTGCAGTTGCCATTGTGTATTTTTTCCTCCTTCTTATATTATATCAAAGGCACTACCACCATCGCTGATGTGCTTGGACTTGGGCAGCAATGGGTCCATCTGGCATTGATTCTATTGGGTGGATGGGAAACTTCTAGCAACTTCTCACAGAAGCCACCCCTGTAGCACAGCCCCCCCTACCAAAACCTTGCCAAACAAGCCTAACACATTCAGCCCAGCAAAGCTTGCTGCCCTTACTGGTGCTATTTAAAACGTCCATTAAAAAGCAGTCATGTGAACTGAAGGGGAAATAGATAAATAACCTATTGAAGAACACAAACTTTATAAAAATTATTCCTACCACTAGCTCTTCATTTTTCACTCCCTATATTTAAGTGCCAGTTGAACACATGTAGCAAAAATTAGCCTGCCAGGCTTGCTTTCTGGCAACGTTTATAACTGTCAGCTAATTGTATTGAATGATACATCTACTTGATGTATTTGATATTCAAATAAAAACCAGAACATAAGATGATCACCATGAAAATGTCTTGAATGCGTCACAGGGATGTGAGAGGACTCATTTATTAATATTTATTGAGTGATTTGAAAAGGTGAGGTGTCTAAAAATGAAAAGCACTATGAGAACTCTGTTAATGATGAAAGATGCAGGAGATATTTTATTTATGTCGTTTGATTGCATAACAGCCAGAACAACATGATTCCAAACAAGGATAAAGAGGCAGTCCCTGTGTGGGAGCATTTGTCTCATGAGGCATGTACTGAGTCCACTAAATTAATGCCTTTCCTCTCTGAGAGCAGTCTTCTGTGCACCAAAGAGGGTTAAGTATGTCAGGGTCAACACAGGGTGTTGTCTGGCAGTAAGGTCAGGTCCCAGCAGCAGCATGAGTAGCAATGGCTCATAGCTCTGTGCTGGAACATGGTCTCCCTTCCCCTGTATGAACTGTGAGATGCTGACACTTCACCCATGCCCCCAGACTTGGACTTGACCCAAGTCCTGCTCCCTCCTTTGGCTCAGCCATACTGTGGGTGCTCGCACATGTGAGCACGTACGTACTGACGTTTGCCGCTAAGATATGAGCTTGCACAGAGAAACTTACACAATGGGTCAGGACCTCCACAAGGCTTTTTGCTGCCAGGCACAGCTTTGAGATGTTTTGTGCAGTGCAACCAGAAAATCTCTGCTTTGCATGCCTTGATAATAAATACATATATAACTAGAGTTGCGTGCACCTCATGTACCGCAAACATTTGAACATAAATCAAATTGCCCACAGGCTACGCACTTAGCAAATACACCCGTCTGAGGTGTGAGCAAAAAATAACTTTCAAAGCTATCAGAGGCTGCTATTTGCTTGGGTTAGGAGGCCAAACAAAGGCCAGCTCTTCCCTCTAAGTACCTTGTACTCTCTTTTGTTTGATATCATCTCAGCCGTTCCTATATCATCTTTTGCATATTCAAATACCTTCCCTACCTTAGTCTCTTCCCATTTCCTGCTGGTTTCACTATGAGAAAATATTGGAAAAGCCTTGTTAAATTCTTTCCTTCCCTAAAGTCTCTTGAGTAGTTTGCACAGAGAAAAAGACAGGCTATGCTGGGGAAAAAAAAAAAAAAAAAAAAAAAAAATCTTGAAAACAATTCAAATAGAACAGAAAGGATGAAATCAGCACAAACACTCAGGGTGTCAGTGCATTCATTGCTTTTGTCTCAGGCTCTGCCAAATGGACTCTGGGTTTCCTATCACTGATGTAATTATGATACAGGCAGAGTGTCCACATGGGGTGAGTTGAAGCCCTCTAACCCTCCATGCTAACCCAGGCAGCCTTTACCCCTGTTCTGAATGTGGCTTCCTACTTCCACAGATACAGAGACAAACCATGTTTCCCCCAGGGGAAAAGCACCGTGACCAGACACCAGGAATCTCCATGCCATTCTACTCAAAAGAGGAAGAGGGGTTCATACAGCAGTGAGCTCTGTTAAAGCATCACCATTCAGGGTTTTATCCCATTGCATTTCCCTCCCTCACACAGATCCCTGTGAACACTTGTTCTGGACCAGGGGTCAGCTGTGGAGGAGCAAAGCAGTTCATTACCCTGGGAGGCTTAGAAATAGCTGCTAGTAATGCTGTGTAATCACTCTGAAAGAGGACCCAGCAGGGCACTGTTCAGACACAGGTTCTGGGTTTATGGATTCAAGGTTTGGTTTTGCTGTAGACTCCCTGGATAGGCTGGAATGGCAGGCTGCTTCTAAACATTCTCACTTGTGTTAGCAGGGAGAAGAGGATCCTTTTTTTGTCTGTTTTGGTTTGTTTAGATTGTAGGATTCAAGAGCTCTGGGTTTGACATATGGCCTTTTGGTGCTAATATCATCATGTAAAAGAAGGCACTTGCATGAACACATATATGATTTACACACAGAGACAAAGATTTTAGTGTGGCTTCCCAAGGTGAAAGCAATCCCTACTAAGCATCTTTGCTGGGGAGCATGCTGTGACTTGAGCCCAACACAGAGGCAGAAAGGGAAAGAACAACTTTTAGAGGGGCAACAGTGGACACTGCTGCTCCCCAGAGTATCCTTTGTCTTGGAGAGATGCCTGCACCCTTACTTGAGTGCCTTGAACAAAAAGTCAAATAGAAAGTGTACACCTTCACACTCTCAAAATTGCAAGGTGGAATATAAACCTAGGTCTTTCTCCATCATCCTTGAAACACAACTGAAAGTGTTTTTTTCTTAGCCCAGCTACTGTAGAGCACAGGTCCTGGATCGTGTTTTTGCTGGGTTTAGGATATAGAAATCTTCTTTATTGTCATTCATGCTACATATCATTGGAAGTCCCTTTTAGCAACTATAGGTTAATTCTCTGTCCTCTAAACTTAGATGCAAACTCTCTATTACTCACATAGTCACTAAATTATATCACTTAATAGGTTCTCTTTGCCTCTACCACATTTCCATAGCTTGTTCTTTAATCTTCCTTTGATCCTGAATACCAGAGAGATTTATGTGTAATTTATTCTTACGTTGTTGTACTTGTTTAATCTTTCGTTTTCATTTGGATTCATTTCAAACAAGAGCACTTGTTACAGGTCCAGATTATTGTTGACAGCTGGGACCTACCTGCTCTTTCTAAGACAAGTTTCCATTATTGTGTTTTATCTTTATCAGTTTCCTCTCAACATGTATTTAACTCGAGAGCTCCGAACATTTCAGTCTCCTTTCTGCCTTCAGATAGAGACTGTAGTTTTTCCTTTCTTTGACATGTACTTGATTAGACCTTCTTGCTCTGAAAGCAAAAAAGTATTACATCCATTTTTCCATCACAAGCAGTTTGCTGGTTATCTGTAACACCAACTCCATCCCTTTTGCCTCCACGTTGATGAATGAATGAAGGTTCCTTTTCTCTCTCTCTCTCTCTCTTTTTTTTTTTTTTTTAAATTCTTGGAGTGCATAATCAACAAATTTGGTACTTTAGAAGTGCCCTCATCCTGGTGGGTTTGACAGATGACAATGTGAGTCTAAAGCCATCTCTTGGAGAGGTATCCACATTAAAGCCTCCAGATTCCCTCACAGTTGAACAGATTAGTGAAGGAACCAATTTGTTCCCCTGAGAAGATCATTTCCATCTGCCCACTTTAGTCTTCAAAACAGAAGAAGGAAGAACAGCAGCTGGCCAGTCCTCATGTGATGCTGTCCAGATAACTCAGTAAGGATGCCACAGAAGGTGATCCATGAGGGAAGTTTCCCGGAATGCATTTTGGATCAAAGGAAGGAAGTTGCCTTTAGGAAGAAGCAAATAATTTATTAATATTATGTCCAATGGTCCAAGATCTGGTGAAGCGGCACCCTATAAATGGATGGCCTTACACTGGAGAATGACCCTGAAAATCATGGTGCTACTCCCCCAGGTCACACACTCACTCCTGGGAAACTGAGGCAGGACCATCAAGGCAACCCTGGGCACTGAGCCGCAGGTTTCTCAGGCAGTGCCAGTCCTGAACAGTGAATGGAGGTCCCTTTTAGAGTCCCTCAGTACTCCAAACCACTGGCTTGACTGCATGGTAAAGAGCCAGCACTGCCAGGTCTCTTGGTGGCTGCTTCTTGCCTTTCCAATGCAGAGCCAGCATGGCCATGCATATGGCATGGCAAAACGGAGCTCCTGGCAATCTCGAGGCCCCAATGAATCTGCCTTCAACAGCTTTGATGAGGCAAGATACAAGAAATACTGGGAGGGATGTTTGTGAAAAATTTAAAAGCAGAAACTCTCAGAAAAAAAGAAACTGTCAGAGTGAAGCTAAGATGAAGGGAGAATATCAGTAATTTAAGAAAACAAGCAGTACAAAACTCTCAGTTTAGTTCCATTGCATAGAATCTGGATTTATTGTAAATGAAAAAAAATCAGAAAGTGAGTCAACTTACAAAAAAGAAAAAAAAATATTCTGCATTGTAATGGTGCCAAGAGGAAAAAATATGGGAGAAAAAAGTCCATCTCATGTCTCGTTAAAGTAGATTTAATCTCATCTCAGGCCACGGATGCTAAAATGATTTCATCATAATTGTATTGTTATGGAATGACTGTTCCACGTAATCTTCACTCTAAATTTCTCAGTGTTACAATGTTTGATTATGAGGGGAGGGAGGTTCAGCATTAATTTTTCCATTCAGCTTTGAAGAGGTGTAAGTAGGTAACAGAAAAAGGGATGTCTAATGGCAATACGTGCAACTTTTGTAAATTCGGAGACATTTTAAAAAGCAATTTGGTAGAAGACTGGATGTTTTATAGCCTTTTATTCTTCTATTTTGTTTCCCAAAGTTAAAAGAAGGAAAAAAACAATCTTGCTTTTTAGACCTGCACTCCAGCTCATCTGAGCTGCTGCAAAGCCTGCTGGGTTGTCTCTGAGGGTCCAGAGCGAGCTGACTGGAAAAGGCCAATGCGGCTCTCATCCATACTGAAATTAAGGCTTCAGAGTCTGTTTGCCATCCAGCTGCAGACTCTGGAAAGGCTTATGAGCTCTCACAATGCAGATTTTTATCCAAAACAGAAAGGCAGCACTCTAACACGGCAGTTCTAACAGCAAGTGGGAGGTGAGGTATCACCTTCCTCTTCTCCCATCCCTGAGGAGCACAAGGGGCTTACAGCACCGCAGCGCAGTTGGCATATCCTGAACTTCTTGTGCATCTCCAGCTTGCTTAAGGCTGCACTAGGTTAGGATTGTCCCTGAAGAGGTATTGCAGCTCCTGCCCTGAATTTCATATCAGAACATCAGAGTGAAATCTGAAGATAACCAGGGAGCTAAAGGGCATTCAGCTGTGTTCCTCTTTATCTGAGCTTACAGAGGGAGGCCAAAGCTTACAAGACTCTCAGTGCATAATTATGTTGTTCTGTCAGCAGTAAAACCAATTAAACCTGGATTCCTATAGATTTGCCTCTGAAGTCATCCACATGCCTCTCATAGAAATACAGATCTCCTCCTACAGCACCTTCAACACTGAACCTCCTTCCTGAAGGTCTTCCCTGATCATTTCTACATCCTCCACACTTTTCTTCCTTGGGCCTGCAACAGTGATGCTCCAGTCTCATATCATGTGCAAACATGTTTAACATGTATACCATGCGTGGCAGCCAGGCAGCTTTGCAGCAGCCTGCATGGGTATTGATTCAGCTTGCTATCACCAGTGCAGTCTCTTGTTTTTATGAAACTTGCAGAAATTTCTTAGCCTGAAGACCTTTAGCTCTCTGACAAAGTTTGTTGACATTGGCCAACAGATTGAGAAGCTGTGAGGAAAGTCAAGTGGCACAGAAATACAGACTGCACAGTGGCAGGAGCTTCACAGTCTTCAGGCCTCAGGCTTATAACCAAATTATCAAAGAGAAAAATCAACCTTTTCCCCAGGATATGTGACTTGGGCAGGAGGCTGGAAGGCCTGATCACGCCACAAATGAAGGAGAGGGAATGCATCCAGCCTCATCATGATGCAACCGGGTGGGCTCATGCATTCCAAAAGAGGCTTTGTACTGCCCTTTATCCCTTCGTGCTGGTAAAACCCTGTAACCAGCAGCAGTTTGGAGTGTTACACAATAAACGCTCAAAATGGTGACAGAAGGAGAACAGCTTGATCAGAGCCTGCTGCTGCCACTAATCTGCCTGCCACAACTTCTGTTGTTGCTATTTTGGCTGCTGCTTCTTCCATATTGTCTCTTGCAGTTTGTCCAAGAAAGCTGGGCTATTGATCCTAAACTCAGATGTACCGAACTCAAGCAAAGCGGGAAGGTGGAAGCACAACGCTCAAATGGAAGAAAAGTCTGTGCCCAGATACCTGCTTGGGTTGCTGCTATTCACGAGAGTCCGGATCCCCAGTGCCACAACCTGACATAGTTCATGCACAGCTAAACAAAGTAAGTTCCACTGCCTCACTGTCCAGGCCTCAGGGAGCCTTGCAAGGGGAGCAGAGGTCGTTCCTTATGTCGATCTTCTGAATAGATACTTTGCAATTCCAGGAGAAATTTTGTACCTTAAAAGTTAGGCCCTGTTCTGGCTTTCAAACACAGGAATAGTTATGTCCTAGAGAAAAAAATAAGTCAGGCAGCCCTCAATTCAGTTCCAAATTCACAGAATCATAGAATGATAGGCATTGGAAGGGACCTCTGGAGCTCATCTAGTCCAATTCAGGTCCTCAAAGACTGCCACATGAAATAGATACCAGAGCTGTTTTTTCTTTGCCTCATGGCTTTGTTTTTTTTTTCCCTACTCATCATATTTTCTTGCAAAATGCCTTCCTCTCCCCCTCCCTCTCCAGATTTCCTTCACAAAACCCATGACATGAGCAGCATACACATCTGCTCTGAAGCTACAGTCATCTGTTGTTCCCTGCAAAGCCATTATATGCATGAGGCCATTGTGCAGAGCAATGGGGTGTTATTTAAGTGTCAGGAGCATATGTGGCACAGTGCAAGGGAATCACACAGTCTCCAGGTTTCCTTCAGCAGGGGCAAATGTGCAGATCTAGCACCATCGCAGCAGCTGATCCAGGAGGTGCTTTTCCAGCCGTGTGGGTAATAAGCATCAGCAATGCTGATCTTTGTTGAAGGGCATGTTTTAAGGAGGAATATGAGTGAATGAAAGNATTTTAAAGAGGCTTAGAGTTAAGCATTCCACCAGGGACAGCTATTGGGAGCTATCCAGTGCTTAGACAGGAGGGCATTGAGGCATTCTTAGGCATTGAGCCCCAAAGAACACAGCACAGACAACTTCCAGGCTGGGAGAAAACCCCATATAGGCTGTCAATGATGGGTAGATAGAGAAGGCAGAGCAGCAAGAAGACATGGTGTCCTGCCAAACTGGGATGGAGAGCAAAGGAGGCACTGAGCTTCATTGGGCTGCAAAGGACAAACAGCTTGGGCCAGATGAAGTAAAATGGTGCCACCTGTGAAAAAGGGAGACAGAGAAGCTGAGGTAGCAGAGGGAGAAGGCTTTGCAGAATGAATGTGTAAATTTGCAGGAAAGAGGGCAGAGATCCAAAGGTTTATTGACAGTTAAATATCATTCTCCTCAGTTAATTAGTTTCATGGATGCTATTAACAATATATCAAGTGAGCTGAAAATCTCTCCAGTAGGTCTAGGAAATGCATGGAAAATGTTAGGAGCAGGCCTCTTTTATTGAAAGTTCCCTGTTTCATCAGTGTCTGATAAATCCCTGCCTTGCATCAGAGGAACTGCACACCATGGTCCAGGTGACCTGCTTTGCAGAGTTTGCAAAGCACGAGGACATTTTTGATGTTGGAACAGAAGGAAGTTTGGATGGTAGGATTTGTGTCTAGGTGCTTGTGGAATTTGTCCCAAGATGCATCTCTTCTCTTGGATCCTTCCAGGCTGATCCTCATTCTTTACCAAGAAGGGTAGTGCCTTGCACCTCTCCTGGCTGCGTGACTTTTAAAACATAATCTTGAGATTTTGGTAAGCCTCTCAAAAGTGTTAAGATGTTTCATAAGACCTTAACAGCAATATCCTCGCCAGCTCACTCTTACAAAAGTACCCAGTGCCATCCAGAACCATTAGTCACTTCTCAAAGTCTTGGCTCATGGGAATGGTTTTGTCAAAGTTTTGCCATTTAAAAGAACAGAGAAGCAAAACTGTAAAAATGCATTTTGGCAATAGCTTGTAGACGCCCACCTCAGTCCCAAGTAAGACCGACAAGGTGCTTCCCACAAGACAGTAACAGGAGACTGCATCTCTAGGATAATTCATGCTACTCTGCAACAAGCAGCTGCTAAGATTCAAAAAACAAAAGGTGGAGAATAAATCCCCAAACTCAGGTGTAATTTTCACTTTTGTAAATGATTAGTGCTTTTCTCTCAGGACCAACAACCAGAGAATTACTCTGCAAATGTTGTTTTCCTTCAACTACCTTCCTGACTGCCAGCTCATGGACACCTGCAGTGGGGAAACGCGTGGTGCTGGTGTCACACCATATGGCCATCACTGGCTCCTTGCTGTTGCACATCAGCTGTGCAATGAAGCCAGCCTCAGGGTATCTTTCAGCAGGACTCTGCTTGCTTCTTTTGCAACCCCAGAGCAGATCTTGGGTTTCTCTGCTGCTGCTTGCCTCAGGATATGTAAGGGAACTAACTGCTCACTGCAAAGCTGTGGAGACCCAGCAGAAGACACTGTGTGATCACTGTGGTTTCCAGAGCCCTGACTATCAGTTACAGTTCTTCTGCCTGTCGCTTTTGGACTGACTGTTACCTTTCCCTGTACATCACATGCATGTGTGGTTCCAGAAACACTATGGCCATCTACACCTGGAAAGACTCCCCGTTTCATAACTTTATCACTCTCAGGATAAGAGCAGCTCCAAGCTGTCTAGAAGGCAGTTATTTATCCTTTTTTTTCAGTGCTTACACTTGAGAGATTTTTTTTGCCTTTTCTACTCTCCCCAGGTGGAGGTGTCTCCAACCATGAGGGTCCCTGTGGCAAACACCTTGACTTTTGGGCTTAAACAAGCTGTAACAGGCTTTGTGAGGCAGCGAAGCCCAGTAACGGCCACACAGCCAGGAGAGACATGCTCAGGGAAGCCTCTTCACACCTGTGGCACCCCAGGAGGCATGGTAGGCTGTCCTAGGGCTGTCTGTGCTTCTCTGCCGCTGCCAGTAATTGCAGCTGGAGAGTGGCCAAGGGGAGGGACATTAGCCAATCGCCCTGCTCAAAACCCTTGTCTCTGCAGCTGGCAGAGTGCCCTGACAGGCTTGCAAGATGGTGAGACCTCCTCGCCGTGCTGGGGTACAGCTTAGTGTTAGATTCGACCATGCCCAAGACCTCCAAGGCAGAGCCGAGGAGGGAGCTGGGGATTTCCCAGCACTAATTATCAAGCAGTTATTAGCTGGAGCAGCAACCCCTGCCAAGGGATTAGGTGAAGCATTGTTTCTCACTCAATAAGTCTTTACAACAAATGCCTAATCCCAGTCCCCTCCTTTTTTCTCATCAGAGGGATGTTTCCCTGCCAGTCTTCCCCACAGCTCAAGGCTGCAATGGCAACGATGCACCAAGATGGCATGGGAACCCAGATGTCCAGTGAGCTGGGCTGGTGGAGACAGAGTGGGATAGTCATGGTGAATCTCCAGCATGTCCAGCAAGCACCATAGGAGCCCTGGTAGCACTCATGTTCTTGCAGCCTGGCCATCGATAAGCACAGACTCGGGACCTCACATTTCCTCTGGTTTCCAAATGTATCAAAAAAATAGAAAGGCCATTTTCATCTCTGAGTGCCATCATTACAGATCTTTGCTAATTAGCTGCTGAGGATGTTATAAAATTGGAATGATGGGGGCCTAGTGGGAATTGTAGCACAAGAAGTTCCTGGTTCTGGCATCAGAGCAGCCTGAAGAGGAGATGCAGGACACAATACAATGGGTGAAGTGGGTCCCATGGGCCAAAGGGGTATTTTCTTCAGACCATGGTTTTAGTAGGAACCAAGAGCCACGTGTGAGAAGCATCAAACACCATTGTTCTGTGAGAATCTCTGGAGCCTCCTCTCTTCCTGCTGGTAGTCAGCACTTGGAGGGAAGCAGAGAAGCTGTGCCCTCTCCCTAATTCCTCTTCTAAGGAGAAGAGAAGAGCTCAGGCCAGGTTTTAACCAGGACAGAGGAGCCCATTGAGTTACTACATTAGCCATGCTATCAAGCCTGCTGCTGCGTAATTCCTGACAGACCCCTGAATGGTCAGCAGGTGTCTCAGCCAACAAACAAAAGTATCTTCCCTGATGCCCTTTTTCACTCTGCTGCATTGCCTTCTCCCTCCAGTTCACATCTGCTTGTGAGATATGGCTGGCACACCCCATCAGGACACATCTCAAACCTGACAGCAGAGGGAGGGTACATACCTCTCTGTCAACAACCTCCAGCAGCAGCATCCCCACTGAGAACTGCATTGGGCAGTGTGGAACACAGTAGGATCAGCACCATTATCACTTCTGTGAGAAGTGTTTTATTAACAAGGTCCTAGTTCACACTCAGAAAGGCCTTTGAAGTGCTGTGGAAGCTGTTTCCATCCAATCCAATCCAACAGACCTAAACAAGAGCACCTCCCAGGCATGCAAATTTGCCTTCAGGTCTGACATGAGAATGGACGGACCATTACACACCCAGACACATCCCTGCAATGCTGAGAGCTCCCTGACTTTCACACTTACTGTTGCAATGAAGGGAACTAGCAGCTGGGAGGCTTCTAGCCCTTCCTTCTGTGGCTGCTGCCTGAGCTGTGCTGCCCATTGTTTGCTCATAGGATGTTGCAGCCCTCCTACGTCCTGTTCCAGCATCACCATTTCCCCTTCATGGACCCTCAGGAAAACACAAGTTGGTATTTCCCCAGCCATGCACAGCAACACCCTCCAGTCATTACACTCAGTTCTCCCTCAGCAGTGCTGGGACTGTCAATCTTTTCACACCTGCTAAGTGGTATAGTGCTTCTCCCAATTTACTTATCCATCATTTTTATTGAGAAATCTGCTCTAGTCCCACACAGTTATATGAGTTAATGGAACGATGATTAGGGAATTCTGCAGGAATGAGATGTGATTTCAAGCACAGCAGTGCGCAGCCAGAACTACCCCGCACCATTTCCAGCACAGCTGCTCAGAGCAGGATTTGATCCTTCTTGCTGTGAGTTTCTAATAATTTGCATACTCCCAGCTTGTTTTTATAATTTTAAATATCTGTGTATTACACTATTACTTTTAAAGCCATCTGGGCAATTATTGCTGTCTTCCTGAGCAGGGAGAGTACTGCGCCTCTGTGTCTGTTCACATTACAGAGCTTCTCTTCCCAGTTAACTCTTCTGGCACCGTTTTGATTCCCACTATGCCATGGAGAAGTCACTGCTCTAATGCTCCAGCTAAGGCAGTGAACAAGCCGTCTCCCAGTCAGCAAAAGCACTGTGGCACAGAAACAGTAATTTAAAGGATAACAAGGGGGTACAAAAATTATGGGAGTTCCCCAGTGAGTTCTGCTGCAGAAAGAGATGAAGCCTTGGAGGGGGTCATCAATGAATGTCTCCATACTCTAAGCCCCAAAGCACTTAAGCACCTTAAAACATGTATGAAAGCTTTCACAAAACATCTATTAAAAAAGCTTCTGGGGCTTAAAGACAGCTTTTCCTCTACAAAATGGAGATCAGCATCATTCTAGTCTGATTACAGGGTGTGTGTGTGGGGAGTAAGTAAGAAGGATGTAGAAGGGGGCTCGGTGTTTTTAAACAGCAGCATGGGGGCTGCAGCGGAACTTCAGTGATGTCCCTGAGGCAGTGCCAGTTTATCCTCAGTGAGGGAATCTGCACAGTCAATAGGAAGTCTAAAGTCTGAGCCAATTTACAAGACTTTTTAAATGTGTGTGTTGAAAGGCACTGAGGGATGTTCCAATCTCATCAGGCCTCGTGTTAATGGAAGCCGGATAAATGCTCGCTGGCTGAGAAGGGAATAGCATATCACCCCTGACGTCCTTAATCACAACCAACCCGGGAAAAATACCTACAAGGCACCTGACAAGTATGGTTAGTGCACAATAAATATCAGCTGCTTCTTTCAAATGCTCACTCTCTGCATTCCCATCCCTCTACCCTGCTTGAAGTAGGGTTGGGATTTTGCCTGGGAGCAGATAGAAAAACCTGAACTTGTGCCAGGTGCTGGGTGCACTCAGGGAGCAAGAGAGCAATTAGTTGCTCCCCATCCAATGCCTTGCCTGCTATCTCAAAGGCCTACGTGTGCTACAACAGGAGACATTAAAGCTGTTTCAGGACCCTTTTAATCTACAGAGAGTAGCTGAGATGTTGAGGATAAGCTTTCCCATGCACAAGCCACTACAAACTGTGTTGAGTCCATCTCAGCCCAAGAGCTGCTGCCCCTTGTCTTTGACATTCAAGGGGCATGTTTAGCACATACCTATCACAAAACTCCAGGAACTGAACTCTCTTTAAATGACAATTGATTAAACATTCAATCTATATAAAGTATTGTAAATACATTTTAAAAGGGAAAAAAGTATCTTTGAAATTCACTTTAAGCTTTCTTTTTAATTATTTATCACAGAATCTCAGCCCCATTAAAGTCAGGCTTAATGGGCTTGTTTATATATTACAGAAAACATTCTGCTTTTAATTGCCTGCTGAAAGGCTCTTACACCCATCTCTTTCAGCTTTGCAGTAGTACTTAACCGGAAGGCAGGAGCCCAGCAAGGCAGGCACTGGGCAAATCCCATCTGCACCTGCATTCTGGAATGCTGAGTGGGGATTACATTTAGCCACAGAGATCAGTCTGCCCCTTGAGAGGCTCTTTTGCTGGCAAATTCACCTGAACTCTCCTCCTTGGCTGGATACTACATAGGGAGACTGGGTCAACCTGATGATATTTCTTCCTGTTTTGTCATAGACCCATTACCTCCATGGGTCTCATATCCATGTCTATTCCCATGCCACTGAATTAATTTGCCTGTGGCTTCTGTTCCTGTGATCCCTCTTTTTATCTCTTCTTGCTTGCTGGAAATGATCAAAGTTATTTCCATGGGGGCTGACAGGATGGGAGACTCATGACAATCCAGAGCCAGGGGCACCCCAGCCTAATAGCACTTCTGAGGGGATGGATGCTGACTGTATCCTTTTTCTCCCTAATGAGCAGCATCTGGGTTGCAGGGCAGACATGAGTATGAGTGGAGGAGCACAACTGAAAAAAAGACACGTGGTTAGTGAGGAAATGAGGTGTATTACCACTTTTAACAGTAATTCCATGAAAACTGGAAAGGGAACAGGCCTCAGCTGATATGTACTGGGGAGGCTCTGGAATAGCATAAATATCTATGTGGGTTTGGAATGGAATAGGTGAGGAGAGGAGGGAGAGAGAGAGGGAAAGGGAGAGGGAGAGGAGGTGCAAGGCAGAGTATTCTGGACTGCTGAGTCAGTATACTGTGCTTGGGAAAGCAAAAACTCACATTCTGGAGCAAAAATCACTGACATCACCTTGTAGGTGGGTCTCTATATGAGGATTATGAATGAGCAAACATTAGCACCTCTGTACATGGCCACAGGAACACTTCTAACCCAACTGGTCAGACCATATTGTCTGACAAGCCTCCGGAGGAAAAGAGAGCTTCTTTCTATATATACATACCCAGCACAGGGACAGTAATCTTTGTCTGTCATTACCAATGCCAAAACAATCATACCATTTAAAGACTGCAAGAAAATAACACCTGCTTTGGTGTTTCTTCTTTTAAAGCCCATTTCAGCCCCAATGATTAGTCTTTAGACAGAAGAGCCTTTTAGTAGAATGACTCCAGTTTCTTCAGAAGTTTTGATTCTCAGGTACCTCAAGTTTGGAAGAAAAATAGAGTTGATGTCATAATGACTTCTGGATTTTGTGCTGAAGTTACATTTTTGGTGCTGCTGAATCCCATTGTGTGCTATGGAGGATATAATGTAATGCTCATTGGAAACAGGCAGTTGTGAGCCTTACTGGCACTAAAATCAATAGGCACTGAATAAAATGGCTCCAAATGATTTAGGATCATGCACACATCTTCTTTTTGTAAGCTTAAAACCATTTGGAGAGGCATTAATTCATTAAAGGTCTCTTGAAGAATGCCGTCATACTGTGTAGTCTGCGCCTGTGCACATCAAGAGCATCATAGATTGTGGCTTTTATTAAGGGAGGCTGGAGAATACAATTCTTCCTGGAGTACAACAGGCTTTAAAATATGGTGCACTTTGAGATCAAAATAATGTTTATAGCAATGTAGTTGCTAAATATTTTAACATGTACAATATAAAACATAGTGCATCCTGGAATGCGTGTTTATGCTACTGAAGTAACCTTTGCACTTGTCAGATCCATTACAAACCACCATGTAGACTACTGTACTTGCTTTTATTTCCTCCCATTGGTGTTTTTTTGTTTTGTTTTGTTTTGCTTTTGTTCATTTGTTTGTTTGTTTTTCATGAGCTGCCTAATAGTATCATCTATTTTTATGTAGATGGACCAACCCAAAGCTCAATGTATTTTGTCTTAAATATCTTGCAGAGGTGATTAGCATGTCTGTCCTTATTTTTGCCTTTGAACTTGAGTATTTGTCACACCAATAACGGGATCGAATCCCTTACTGGGAGGTGTAATATTATTCTATTCAAAGGAAAGTCTGGAAATAACTGAGAAGCTCCTTGTCGTCTCATCCTTCAGAAGCCTGGAGGTCAAAATACCACTGTGGCACAGAAGCCAAACTCAGAGCTTCTCAGTCTGGACATGGTCAACAGAAATCAGGGTGATTCATGGACTCTAATACGGGCCAGGGTCCTGGGAATTACTCCTGCCACTTCATGCTGGATAGCTGCAAAGCACACCATGATGGGTCATTTCCCTACCTGATTCAAAGTGGCATAATCCTGCAGAGAAACAGTGGGACTGCATCAATACATGTCAGCTGAAGAGTCAGTGAAGTGAGGACACTTTGCAGATTTACCTGCAAATAAAATACTTTGCAGATTTACCTACAAATCTGGATATATTTTTGACTGCTAAGCACTCTCTCACATTGTAGCTACAACACATCAGCTGTGGGACATGCAGAGCAGAAACTCCACATGCTGCTTTGGCAGCAGAGAGGACAGGAGATGCATGCTGTGGTCGAATGTGCATCAGTATTCAGTCAGAAGAGCATGGGCAGTGGTGACAGAGAGGCAGGGAACCACCCATCCCTCCGGAAATGTGCAGGATGGATCCCAGCAGCTCAGCATGTGAGCAAGAGCCCTTTGACGTATGGGCTCTCTTCCCGCGGATCGGGTTTCGTATGCAGGAGGGGACAGCCCCAGTCCTTCTCTCCTGCATGCCAAACCACAACAGAGAAGTTGACCATTAATTTAAATACTTAAAATCCGACCCTTCCCTTAAAGCAGATGTATCCTTCCAAAATGTCATAATTAACTACAGTTGACTCAGAGCTCTAGAGCTTCTGAAGTTTATAATGCTCCTGACACTGGAAAGGAGGACTGGCTTCCCTGGGCCTAGTACTGTGCTCTGCTAGGACACAGCTGGCTTCACACCATCCTGGAAACTTCCTGGTCTATGCCAGTCAGTGGGATATCTTAGGAATAATGAGGAGGCATATCCTTTTGCTTATGGCTATAAATCAGAAAATATGGGCATTGAATTACATCACCATTCTGCCCTGCCCTGAAATGCAGGAACGATGGGCATGAACACAGCTTGTGTTGTGGTCAGAGAAGTCTAACACGGATAATTTTCCATGGTCAAACAGAGCTGGCTCTCAGGCTAGCTATACCCACCTTATTTTATAGGTAATGTTGTTTTCTAAAAAAAATAGGAAATTTGGCACAAGGACAATGAAATGAACTAGATTTAACCAGGAAAGGTGAATGATATTGAAATGTGTTGTTTTGTCCTCATCACATATGTTTGATGAAGCCTTCTCATGAAGATTTTTGGCAGAATCTAAGATTGGTTTTTGCATCGTTGCTAGATGCAGGGAGCCCTAAGTGAGAACACTTTGGCTCAGTTGTGTTTGTAAGGATCAGTTTCTACTCCTCCACAGACCAAAAAAAAAAAAATTAGAAAATGTCTAAAGCTATCCCTGAACCTTACACCTGCCCCTTTTTTATTGGTTTTGGTTTTATGTTTTATTTACCAGGGGAAAAATACATGCGCTAAGGATGGAGTTAGTTGAACTCGCATCACATTTGGCTTCCCTGCTAGCAGCCTAATTGCAGCACCCAGATCCAGCCACCTTTGTAAGGTGTGGAGGGTCCATACAGAAGCATAAGGAATATGAAACAGGGATGAGGATGCACACATGAACCATCCTGCAGGCAGAGGAGTGGCAGTGAGGAGAAAGGCTGGTTATCTGTGTGAAATTCCCAAGCATCTTCGAGCAACTGAAGTTCAAAGAAAACTACATTATTTGAGAAAGCTTTGAAAATATTCACTGAAAGTTAGAAAAAAATGCTACTCAAATTGCAGGGCTTTTTCCCTGTTAATTGATATGCTAAATGAGTTTCTGCCTGTCCTGATTTTTTCCACTATTTTTACCTGTTAGCAGAAAAACATTATCCTCCATGGAATAAGCTTCAAGACATCCACAACTGAGGAAGAGTTGAAACTTCAGGATTTATTTCATAAATATTAATATTTGTATACCTAATTGATTCCCTCTTTCCTGTGCAGAACATTCAGGTGTCTGAAAAGAGAAAGATTCTGGGATAGAAAATCACTGCTGCTTTCTTTGCATATAATTTTGATGCTGGATTGCACTGTTTTCAAAGGGGCTGAAAGCTTCTAGCTCACTCAGCTGAAACTACAGTCTCCCAGAAACATTATAAACCAATCCAGGCAGTGGGTGCATGGTGGGATGGGCTGGTACAGAGGAGTGTGAGAGCTGCAAGGCAACAGCTGGCAATGTGCTCCCATTCAGTATACTGAAATAAGAGAGTCCCCTATAAAAGTGCCTGTCACTCTCAGCACACCTTCTTTACACCTGTTGTGCATCAGAGAGGCTCAAATTTAAACTCCGGGTAAATGTTGTGTAAAGGGTGCTCTGGTTTACTTGTCCAGTGTTTGGATAGCTGAATACTCACTGTGTAGTAACTGGCTCATCACTGACAAAGGCAATCTCTTGGGTGGAATGTCAGTGTCAAGGGATGCAAGGAAGGTGTTTTCAGCCATTTCCTGATGAGTGATAGCTCTTGCTCAACCATCCATGGGAAAGTTTCCTCCTGACTCCATTGCAGCACACATGGATGTGAGTAGTAGGTTGCTCTGATAAAGCAAATGGAGCTAGCAAAAGGTGGATGTTTTCACTTCTTTTGCAAAACACAAGGGTCTCATACTGTTGGGGGTGATGCAGAGGAAGAGCAGACTCTGCAGATCCACAAGTGCATGCTTACAGCAAGGAGCCTTTGAGAAGTTTTTCCACTGGTGTTTATCCCTACTCTCAGCTGATTTTCTAAACCCTAGTAGGGCAGGCTCAGTTTCCCAGTCTGTCTGCTGCATCCCAGCTGCTGGTCTTGAGGGTCCCTCTGAGCATAAACTAGATTTTGAGCACAGGCTCAAATCCCAGTGAATGTAAGCATGAGTGAGCATGAACTCAGCCATGCTGCTCAGTAGCTTAACTGAAGAAATATCTGAAGAAATAGGTCTCCTTGTGGAAAAGAAGCTGCCATAATGTCTCATCTCATCTCAAGGGAAATGCAAAGCAATCAAGCCATTTAAGAATATATTTCAAGCTCTTCATAGCAGGTGTTAGGCACTATTCTTCGGCTGCTGACAGGAAATCTGTGTGCAATTCTCCTAGGTACCATGCTCAGAATATGCTTCTTAAGGGCTCGCTGCTTAAAACATTCTGCAAAGTGTAAATGGCTCTCATAAAATCAGATAGTAAATTGTCTTAGCTGTTTGTCCTGAAAGTACTCCACCAGCTGGGTCTATCCTGCACATCAGTCAGCCAGCCAACACATCAGAGGGCTGTAATGAAATGCTGGGAGGAGCAGAGAGTTCCAAGCTAGGAGCTCATCTTACTAAAACTTTCTGAAGAGAAAATTGAGTTCAAAGTCCCATGAGTTGAAAAAAAAAATTAGAAGAAGAAATCAACACTTCTACAGAGGCCATATAAAAGTGTTTCTCACACCTTCTCGTGCCATCCTGGCCACGGACTGAGCAATCAGCACAACATAAACCAGCAGGTTGTAAAGTAATCTCATGGGGGAAGAAACTTTCCCTCCACGTCAACACTGAGGCACTGCCTTCTGCTACTCATCACAGGGGGAAAAAAATGTGAAAAGAAAACCCAGATAAAGTTAGAGTCTTTTAAAGACTCTTTTCCCTTCTGTTCCCCGAATAAAAGTAATTGCATAACAAAAACCTGTGCAAAGGAATGACAGCGGACGTGTGCAGGATCACAGCCAGAGAGGGCCTTTTGACTCTGCGTGTTGTCCAATCCAACCCTGCACATAAATCCTTCCCCAGAAGCTCCAGCCATGACAGCAACCCTTGCTGGGCATGTTCTCTCTGAATAGAGGCTGTCAATGCCAGTGATGAAGACACTGCAAGTGCAAGGCAGGAGGGATGGGACCATAAATGGGGTCACCCCTTGGGAGCATCTGTTGAGACCTTCAACATATGGAGACTTTATTCTTCGTTGTGGAGGCACGAGTGTTTTCCTCACCTTCTGCCATCCTCCTATTGTGTAAGGGGCATGTGACCAGCTCTGGGGACAGCTGCTGCCTCTGAGTTGCCTCCTTGGGGAACACCACAAAGGGCCCTGTCTCTAGGCTGTGCCTGAATCACCTCTGTCATCATTCAAGCGGACACAGTGTGTCAGAAGGAGTGATGGATACCTTGGTTTGGGTTACCAGGGGACAGAGAGAAGGAACTTGAGGCCTTTTTTTTTTTTTTTTTTGTAATCTAGAGAAAAAAAAATCTGGTGGGTTGCACCTTCTGTGAAAGGGAAACCACCCTCTCTTTGAAATTCTGTGAATTTTGAAATACGGATATTTAAAGATGTGGAGGAAAAAAGTAGTCATCCAGAGCTCATTATACAGCTGTTGAAAAGCCCAGTAAATACTCAGGGATATATAATACCTTTGATGTAGTTGTAATCCGACTGAAGTTATTATAGGTTTTCACAGCTGCAAAGCAATCCAGCTTAGGAAGGCGCTTTTTTTTTTTTTTTTT
>VWYK01119976.1:53742-71902 GCA_013399775.1 Semnornis frantzii
GTTTTTTGGTGTTTTTTTTTTTTTTTTTTTTTTTTGAGGGAGAAGCTGTCCACCATTAATATCACTTGAAGAACAGTATTTCTTCACATCAGGGGTCAGATTCTGTTCTCAGAAGTGTACACACTGCTGAAAGGAATGACAGTTCCACACAGGAATCCAACAGCGACATCTGGCCCCAGATGTTTTATTTATTTGTAATTTAACATTGCATTATACAATATTCATAATTTTGCTACTTTCCATTTCAATGACTGTTATTTGTATGACTTTAAGAGGCTGCCTGAATGTGCTTTTAGTGCTCAAACAAGGATAAATGAGCACAGGAAAGCAAATCTGCACATATTTCTGGAGGTTCAGAAACCTTCCCAATGAGCTGTGCTTGTCTCAGTAGTGAGAGATGCTGAACTGCTGTAATTCCAGGGGAAATCAACTGTGAAAACACCTAGGGCCTGTATGAGAGCCAAGTTTCCAAAAAGCAAGGCAGTTCACAGGCAAGTTTTAGGAGAGGCAACGGTTCATAGAGCACACAGTGACCTCGTGGCACAAATGGATGTGAAGGTAGGACCCAATGAGAGATTCAAAGGACTCTTGCCCACGCAAGTTCATGTGCCACATCATGTGGACGAGGCTGAAAATGAAGACATGAAGGTCTTATGTGGCAGTTGAGTCCATGATTTAGCTTTTTGGAATTGGGAGACTTTGTATAAAGCTGCATTCATTACTTGATTTTGCTAATTTATCACATTTAAGGCTTTTCTTTGCCCATGCTCATCTGAACTGGACCCCTCATGCCTATGAAGTTAATCCTCCCCATAAACCAGAAATCATTGTTAATATTTGCAAATCTTATCACTGGAATGGAAATGGTGACCTGTGGGACTGCCCCACTTTTCAAGCAATTGAAGCATTAAGAGATAATTTATGCACTTGCAAAGAGATTTCCATATCACAGAGATTGCTTCATTCCCTGTTATGACTTATGAAGGGTGTTACTAGTAAATGAAACCGCAGAGATCTGCATTACATAAGAACTTGTTTTGACATGTATAGTGCATCTTATTTATGGTGATAGTCCCAATGTACTGTTTTAATGCAAGTGAACATTAGTCCAACATTGTCCAGACCAAAACAAAAGGTGAAAGCAAGATCATATTATCTCCATTTCACTATGCATCAAAATCCCAGATAGCTGTGACACTTCAGATAAGCAATTGTGATGCACTGAGATTAAATTTTTTGTTTAATAATGTTTAATGTGAAAGAAGGATTATAGGGACAGGGAGGAAGAGAGGGAGTGAGAAAGGGAGGGAAGGAGAGGAAAAAGTTGTGACAAAGGGAAGGGAGGAAGGAAAGAAGGTGGAAGGAAGGGGGGAAGGGAGGAAGGGAGGAAGGGAGGAAGGAAGGAAGGAAGGAAGGAAGGAAGGAAGGAAGGAAGCAAGCAAGGAACGACNGAAGGAAGGAAGGAAGGAAGGAAGGAAGGAAGGAAGGAAGGAACCCACCACTGTACCATCTGCGTCTCACAGATGTGCCACATTAAGAGTAGCTTCCCCTGACATGTTCTTCTGGGTCTTGCTTGCACTCTCCATTGCACACAGCTTAAGCTCAAGCAGGGCTGCTCATCTTGCCTGTGCTCCTTAGCTCCTCAGTAAGCTTCTGGAAGGGAATTACAACTTTTCTCCCCAGAACTGTTTTACTTCTCAAATTCTGACCAGGTGTACTGTGTGCAGTACTTGTTGCAGAGACTAAATGTTACCAATGACTTCAATTATTTGAGACAACACATAGCAAAACCAGAAAAGCTCTGATTCCTCTAAAAATTCCTCTGTTCAACACGTTACATGCATTGAAAATATATCTGGCATTTACAGCAAGAGGTCTGGTTAGAACTATATACACATAATTGCCTTTGATACATACTTGATCCCGCTCCATCCACAGGCGAGAGGTTCCACCACTGAACCAAGTACTTTATAGACATGTGAAAGGGTTTACTTAATTAGAGGCCATAATATATTCCACAAAGATAGTCATCAAAGTACCAGCAGGTGATTCCCTGCTTAGCCACTTCTCCTATGAATCAAATATAAATTATTCTTTTTGTGCCTTGTAGAAGAGTGTTGCTTGAAAACAAACTATTAAATTTTGCTTTTAGGGCTCTCAGAAGACTAAACGAGATATATTAGCTGTCTGAGGACAGAAAACTTTCTATTCTTGGTGGAATTCATGTTGCTTTAATTGGGCTTTGTAGGAAAAAATACTGTTATTTTAAAGGAGCAATGATAGAGTGTGGGTGTGTTTTTATACACTCTATTGCCAGTGCATTTAGAAGCCTGTTGTAGATTTAACCCCACACACATTTATTATTTCCTGTGATGTGTATAAACAGTATTTGGATATTTTAAAAACATACATGAGTATTACTGTTACACAGATGTCACAACTCAGCCAGAATACCAGCACTTACTCTGTTAGATGGAGAGTGCAGTCTGGGCAGCTGCAGGGAAGTTTTTAACCACGTCACAGCAAGCTGGGCTTCAACCAAGCTCTTGACAGCTGGCACACATTCACATTTTCACAGAACTTTCTGGGTTTGGCTCTTCCAGATTTCAAGCTTTAGAAAGTGTTAGTGCCCCTCTGGCTCTCACTCCTGTGTAATCACACCTACAGGTATGGTATGTGTTTGCATTGTTCATACATGTATGTCCTGAAGCTGAGAAGTGGGGCTGCCTACAGGACAGTGTGACAAAATCCATATTCTGCTTCCAAGGCTTCCAAAATGTAGGGCTCTGAGGTGCTTTTGCTAAGCAGCAGGCTTGAATTCCAGTCCATATCCCTTGCAACCACTACTTTGAATCATAGAATCAGTCAGAGTTGGAAGGAACCACAAGGATCATCTAGTTCCAACTCCCCTGCCATGGGCAGGGACACCCTACCCTAGATCAGGCTGCCCAGAGCCTCATCCAGCCTGGCCTTAAACACCTCCAGGGATGGGGTCTCAACCACCTCCCTGGGCAACCCATTCCAGGCTCTCACCACTCTCATGGTGAAGAACTTCCTCCTCACATCCAGTCTGAATCTCCCCACCTCCATCTTTGCTCCATTTCCCCTAGTCCTGTCACTACCTGATATCCTAAAAAGTCCTTCCCTAGCTTTTTTGTAGGCTCCCCTTTAGATACTGGAAGGCCACAATAAGGTCACTTCAAAGCCTCCTCTTCTCCAGACTGAGCAGTCCCAACTCTTTCAGTCTGTCCTTATAGCAGAGGTGCTCCAGCCCTCCGATCATCCTCATGGCCCTTCTCTGGACACACTCCAGCATTGTCCACATCCCTCTTGTAATAGGGGCTCCAGAACTGGATGCAGTACTCCAGGTGGGCTCTCACCAGAGCTGAGAGCCTAGCTTAGATAGCATCTACACACACAGAATGGAGACAAGGCCTTTCAACTCAAGATAAGCCTTTAATTTATGGTTTCATTCAGTCACACAGCACTTCATCTTCCATCTACTCCATGGAGTGAAGAGGGAGCTACACCATCAGTGAAACTGTGTCACTTTTTGAGCCCATAGCTTGGCAACTGCTCTGCTATAGGCTTTTCATAAACTATGTATCTTCCACTTCCTACTGAGTCCAACCCCGATTGCTAGCATGAACTGATCAGCATGAAGTAATTTAAGGAAGCTGTTGTCAGAAAAATTGTAAGTTCTGCCTTTTATTTTGGCTTAATAAAACTTTCAATGGCCATTGCAATGAACAATGTCAGGCTCTTTTCCCTGGGAACTTCAATTAATATTATCCAAGCCCTACTAGTCCTACCTTCCTGTGGAGAAATCCTCCTCAGCTTGGGCAGGTTGTATTTTCGAAGTTACCATCTTGCTTCTGGATGTTTTTTCCCCTCATCTTAAAGGTGATCAAAAGTAAAGAACAGCCATATAATATCAAGGAAAGCAAACTGGCGAGGAACTGAGGTAGAGATATGCTCTTGTGTAACATCTAACTGTTGTCAGCAGGCGATGGTTGAACCTGCCCAAGGAAATCAGAGCTGTGAGTCCAGATTCCTCTGTCAGCATAAGGTTTTCATTCACACCTTGGTACAGCACTTGACAGCTGTGGCTTCCTTGTCAGATTAAATGTATCAGGGCTCAGCGTCTGTTTTCAAACCAAGTAAATAATAAAAGCTTATTAGAAAACATGCCAGTTGCATAAAGATCAGAATAGTTGTACTGATTGTAGGTCCTAATTACAGCAAAGGTGGGAAGGTGGGGAATAGTGAACACAGGCCAAGGCAACCAATCCTATTCACTAGGAATACAATGAAATACATCACATGTAGCTTAGCGCCGTTACTTATTCATGGTGGTGTCTAACATGAATCATAGAATGGTAAGGTTGGAAGTGACCTCAACGATCATCTAGTTTCAACCCCCACTATAGGCAGGGACCCCTCCCACTAGAACAGGTCACTCACAACCTCATTCAACCTAGCCTCGAGCACATCCAGGGAAGGGCAACTCTGGGGCAACCTCCCTGGGCAACCCATTCCAGACAGCCAGAGATTGTTCACTCTGCAAAAAATGCAAATGCAAAGGGGATTCATTACAAGTCTGTGGAATGATGATGAAAATGTGGAGGCTGTAGTCCCCAGCCTTTGATGAAGGATACCCCAGCCAGCATATGTGACCAATGAAGTTCTTCCCAAACTTGCCATCCTTACTCCGAAGCTGACTCACAAGGCTGGGTTGCAGAGTGCTCTCTCACCGCTCAATACCCTGAAGGCCAACAGTCTGCTGGTCACTTGTGGGAGATGCTCACAGTTCGATGGTTACTCTGCAGTCTCTCCTGGTGCCAACAGAATGTCAAAGTTAAAAGAAAGGCCATTGCCATAATACAGGTTTTGCAGGTATCTCCTCCAAGAGGCACTTCTTTGTCTCGTCTACCTAAAAAGTTGATGGGACACTTGCACAATTCCTGTGGGTGGAAGCCAGTCCTAAAAATCACAACCTGGGAGTGGCAATGTCCTCAGATATACACTTCTACCATACTAAAGCCTTCCCCTAATGCGAACCGATTCACTCACTCAGTGCTTACTGCAGATACCAGCTGTAACACAGCAAGGGCAGTGTGCTGTCTCCATCTGGCAGAAGGGACACTAATGCTGTACGGAGCAAGTAAAATTCTTTATTGAGGTGAGAGTCTCGCCTAATTCTACACCACTGCAAAGGAAATGCTCTGCCTCATCAGCAGATTGGTGGAGACCAAACTTCATAAACTGAAAGCTCATTCACACGAAACCACTTACTGTTTTTAGAAACAATTGATGTGATTTATCGTTGGCTCTTCAAAAGTCTTGGGCATAACAAATGCACATTTCCAAAAGGAGGGCTCGTGGGGCTGTAGTTGCATCATACACCAGGCTTTGCTGGACACGGTTTTAAAACAGCCTCTTCCTTTGCTGCACAGCACCATGAATAGTCCTACAGTTTGCATCTATAGATCATGCTCGTAAATATAAAAGCTGGATTATTTAGGATATTTGTGTTGTAAGAGTAATCAAGCCTATTCTCTTTGTTGTGTAGAAAACTTGGTGACAGACAGAATTAATTTGAAGTTCTTGTCTAAACTCAAATGTCTAATTTGAAAGAGCCAAAGGATGTCTTTTCAGATCCAGCAGTAGATATTATTAAAAAAAAAAGAAAAAAAATTAACATGGCTGCAGCAGCTATATGGGCCATTAGATGGGATCTGAGAGGAAAAAAAGAGAAGGAGAAATTCTCACCTGCTGGAACAACTGGGGAATAGATGTCCTAAAAATCATGAGAAAATGAAAAATCTCTCCCAAATAAGAAACTGAACGATTTAATGAAAGTATGACATCCAAGACTGATGGGACATATCCACTGCATAAATCACCTTCATTACCTCAATAAGGACACAGAAGGTTCCTGTGTTAGATTCCCCTCTTACAGAGAGTGCTGGGTGAAATGTCTCACTGCCATGCTGCTCCCGTGCAAGGGCAGGTACAGCCAAAGCTCGGCAAAAGGGGAGCCCAGCTCTTTTTTGAAGGGTAGGAGAAAGCAGTGTGAGAAACAGAACATTCAGTGGTGAATGTTACTATAAAAGAAGCTCAAAGCAAGCCACTGACAAGAAAGAGATCAAATCCATTCATGCCCTGTAAAAGAGATGTGGAAATCTTAATATTATCTGTGTCTACCTATAGCCTGTTGCTGCTAGTGGTATTTCTGACACGGGCTGAACTCAGTGATCTCCCACTTGAGAAATACATACAGCCTGCGCTATCCTCTTAATTTCTTTCTGACTCAGAGCAGGATGCATGTGGAATCTGTAATGATTTCATTGCAGCCATTCTGTCTTGGACTCTAATCTCAGTAGATCTTAAAGATAGCAAAATCAAAGCAAAATCCTAACAGGAAAGTCCAGATCTTAAAAACAGAGGCAGGATGACTCAGGATTATTTCCCAAGGGCTGGTTGTGAATCCATTGTCTTGCAGAGAGCACTGAACAGTAGAATACAGCTTCAGATCAAGCAAGTTTCAGATCTAGCCATTTATAATCATTATCAAGATTGTATTGCAAAATAGGACCTTTGAGTTACTGCCATGACTAAGAATATTGAATTAAGCATCGAACGAACTCAGAACCAAAGACAGTCTATGGGTCAACAAAGATTAGAGAATATATTCTAAGGGAAAAAAGGAGCATTGAGAAAAATCCATCCCATCGTTCGCAACCCCTTCTTTTACATCCAAACATCCAGTCCCAACTGAAGCCTCTTTAATGACATCAGTCTTTCAGCTGCAAGGCCACTTCACCTCTGTTTGCAAAGAAATGCTTTCTTGGCAAACGAATGGCAAACCTCACTTTAGGATCTCTGGCTGGAGAATGTTTCATGAAAAATATTAACATAATTTGGTGCTGTCATTTCTAAAATATCTCTTTAATGAGGGGAGCTGTTTACTGGAGACTGAGTCAGGCATTGCTATCTCAGAGATCATTTATATTTCACAACGCTGTCAAATCCTGACAAGCAGCAGATTGTAACAGGATGGTTTCTGCTTTTTGATGCAATGTTTGCTACTCTCCACTCACAAGTGAATGGGCTTTCTGTTTGTACCTTGTCAAATGAGGGTAGAACAGCTCCGAGGAGGGGGGTAGGTATTTTTACTCAGCCTGACACATTCAATTTACATCAGTTATGCTTGCAACAGGGTAAACATTTTTCCTGAAAGCGGGTGTTGGTAATAGCAGTGGTCATCTTGGCACCTTATTGATATTCTTTTGCGATTCTCATCAGAGGAGGACGTGTGTGCCTCCCCACTGGCCAGCAGTCATTCACATCGCATAGCTGGGGAGTGTTTTGCTGCTGGCAAGGCCTCTTCTCAGTGACCATTGCAGCCAGGGAGAAGAGTTCCCTCTGCCCTGAATGGAGTCAGTACTTCACAATGTAAGAGCCCTAAGGCAGGTGTTTTACAGAGGCTAAAACCGCAGCAGCAAGGCTCTTCCTGTTTGACCAACCTAAATGGTTTAAGCAACCATTTGATCACTTTGAAGCATGCAAAGGGCTGCAGCCCAGCTTCTCGGGGTAATGCAGCTCTGCTAAGGGTGGTAAAGCCTGACCCAAACTAGGTGGCCTTTTGCTCTTCAGGCCATATTGACAGATTCTCTGAGCTCTTGGGTTCATTTGAAAGAGTTTTTCATGAAGGCCAGTGCAAAAATGCTCATCTCCTAACTCCCGCAGAGTCTGGTATTACAAGATCTGGGCAGCAAGCTCATAGCAGGCAAGTTATCTGCCAAACTTGCAGGTTTTGAAAGAAACTGAACCAAAGAGATGCTAAAATGCAGTTTACCAGAATGAAATGGCCCAGCTGTGGAAATAGCTGGAGCGACAGTTTTCGAGGTATTAATCATATCTCACTCCCAACCCACCCTCCTTATTCTCACCAGGGAGGCTGTGCTGGGCAAGCAGATTTTCTGCTCTCCTCCTGACACAAACATTGTGAAGCTCCAGCCTGGCGCCCACAGCCTGCCTCTTTAAGGTTCAGTAGCACTCCGGCTATGCAGAGGCAGCTGAGGTAATCGAGGAGTACAGATTTTACAGTATTGTCTGCAGTTCAGCAGTTAGCTGGTACATAAAGGCTCTGCTTTCATTCATAGCCAGCGCTGGCAGAAGGCCTGTATTATGCCCTTTCATTTAAGACAAAAGCTCTCACACTGCAGTCTCCGGTGTGGAGAAATCTTTTGTACTGGCAGAGCCAGTGGGAGAAGGAGCCTTCTGGTCTCTCTGCTTCTTCTGCAGGGAGATTATAAAGAAAACCTCTTCCTTCTGCACATGGGCCAGATGAAGAATTGAAGAAATAATGCCTTTTTATCACAATAATTACAGTGCCCATTGTTTTAATGACAGTGTTGTTGGGAAACAGCAATAGACCTCAGTCCCAAGGAGTTGTTCCAGTGTACACAAATAAACGATTTGTTACGTTGTTGTCAGATTAGATGGACCACTCAGCCTTGCTTATGCTACCATTTTCCCCACTGTGCTTGCTCGGTTTAACCAGATTATGCAAACTACCCAGTACAGGAGGAGACAAAAAGTCACTTTCTCTGGAGAACTTCTTTTGGGACTGGCAATCATGGGTTGAGATGGGGGAGGGAAACCTGATCAGACCACAGTGCAGGCTGCTTGCAGTGGTTACTTACAGGGGAACAAAACTCTTCTCATAGAAAATGTACTGGGAATAGCTGTTTTCTGTAATTTCTTTTAAAAGACATCTCAGGAACATTCAAACACATCTCTAGGTGCTTGTGGGTGTGCTATCAGACAGAAACCTATACAGAAGCCTCTACAGGCTGAGAAGCCTTGGGTTCAAGCAAAATGGGTTTATAAAATAAATAAAGTGTTGATGAGGCCAAATCTTGCTGTAGAGGAACTACAATTAATGTTGGAAGGCGTTAATATCACTGACCAGTGCTGCCAATAGCTGGCAAGACATGGCAAGTCATGCAAGAACATATCTGAGAAAGAAATCTCCAAGAAAGGGTCATAATCTGGTGGCTGCTTCAGTCACAGGGTGGGAATCCCAAATCCTCTCAGCATGACTTAAGGGATGCAGAGCACAAACATAAGCCACAGAAAAAAATCAACAAGCAACCACATACTCTGAGTCAGCTGGACTTTTTTCTTCTGTCAGCAGGGACAGATAGGCTTCTGCAGAGGACTCCTCTTTGCAATGGCATGAACCAGGTCTGGCAATGTTTCCTGCTCTCCATTGACTTTGGAAAGAGCCCATCCAACAAGCTTTGTCTGCATATTGGCTTTTATATAGCCAAAGTTAGTCACAATAAGCCCCATGCAGGGTCACTTATATGCAAAGACTTAATTTTCCCAAGCTTGTCTTCAGGCCAACATAACGCAGATTACTGCTTTCTAAGAAAATTTGTGGAGCAGCTTTCTGAACCACTGACCTCAACTTATAACAGGTCTTAGAAAATTAGAGGAGTCACAAAGCCTGGGAATTGTTATGTAGGGAGAGACCACTGATAAAACTTTGCACAACTATCAGCTGGTTCATCTGGAACTGACTGAACACAGAATCTGATATGGAGGAAATCAGGAAATAATTAACAGATAGCAGTATAATTAATGTAATCATTTATGGAAAATAAGTCTGATCATAAAGAAACTTGATGCTGTCTTCCTCTGGACAAGTATGTCTAAGAAGGTTAACTTTATTGACATGAGACATCCTTTTTAGATAGTCCAGTTTTCAGTGAAGAGTTTGACATCTGCACTACTGAAAGGAATTTAGCTAAAAAATATCAAGATTTGCAAGAGGTGGCTCAAGAAGACTCAGTCACAGTAGCACATGACTTTATCTCATATATCGAGGAGATTTCTGCAATCAAGTGCACACAAAGCCCAATGGTGCAGCTAAATTAAAACCTAAGAAAGAGTGGATGTGCTTGTAACATGGCAAGTAATTATATATAAGAACAGTTTGTCCACATATAGAATCATAGAATTGTTCCAGTTGGGAAAGACCTCTGAGATCATCAAGTTCAGCTGTCAATCTAAGGCCACCATGGCCATTAAATGTGCTAACAGGTGTGACAATCTATCTAACATGATATATGTGATTATATATGTGATAATTTCTCTATCTTGTCAAACATTATATCCAAAGTTTCAAAAGCTGCACCTACTCAATTTAGCAAGAATCCGAATGCCCTCACCGCTGTATATTCCTTGGTGACACACAGGCATGAGCTACAGCCCCACGGTGTAAACAGGATCATGGGAGTGCTGGTTTTCTGTAGCCCTCTGAGCCTGGGTAGTGTTGTGCACAGCCCATCTTCTGATCAAATCCACCAGTGTTGGAATAACATGGCCCTGATTTACCTAAAAAACAACCCCATCAGTACTGTACTTGTGCTGCCTTCACCAGAGATTTCCTGCTCCTTAATTGTTACTGACCTTACCCACAAATGCATAGGGCACATTAGGATTTGGCTTATTAACCACTACAGCAGTAATCCCTCAGGTAGTAATGGAGAGTAATTGATATCGTTCCAAGATCACAATAATTTGTGTCACTGGGATCAAATATTTGCCAATTTCAGGGTAATTTAGCTCACAGATTGCAGGGGGAAGGAGAACATTGTTTTCATTTTCATTTGTTGAGTTTGGGGCTTTTTTTAATCACCACTCTAAAAGTAATAATTCCAAATTGATTTTGATCTACTTCTCTTATGACATATACTGACCACAGGAACACATTTCTTTCACCAGTTTCAGAGGTTAGTGATATTGGTAGCACATAGAAAAGCTGGACAGTTTTTCCTGCATAACATTCACAGATTTTAAAAGTACAAATCCTTAAACCTTCTGAGACTTCTTTTTTTTTTTTCATTTGTTCCAGACCGAACACTTCGGGAGCCCTACCTGACTCTATCCAGTACCAATTTTTAAAAGGTGGGGGTTGAAAAGTCTTTAGAGATGTAAGATTTTTCTAGTTTTAAACATTCTTACTTATTTTTAATTTGAAGCGGCTTAGCAGGAACTCATGGCCAATAGTTATTGCTACTCAGAAAGATTTCTTGGCATTAAGAAGTAAAAAACTCAATCACTTTTTACAAAGTTTAAAAAAAAAACAAACCAAAAAACAAGATAAACTGCCATCCATAACTTTGAAGAAGATGTCCTGTTTAAATGGCTCACAGTTGAGAAGCAATCAACCCAACTCTCAGCACAGAAATTTGACAGTCAGTGTTTTAGAAGGAACCAAGCAATATCGCTTGTGATTTCTGTCTACAGCTTGCAGGTAACTGACAAAGAACAAGGTGCCTGCCTCAATTTGCAAGAGGCTGATTTCAGGGTGGACACACTGCACTGATGCTGGGATTTCCCTCAGGCAAACCATACATGCAGTCAATGAATGTCATAATACGTTTTTCAATAAAATAAGGATGGCTGTCAAGTGAGGATTGTGATGCTTCATCTCTTGGGCATCTCTACCAGCTCTCAGTAATACAGACCTTTGCTTGATGTTCTTGAGAGAAAAATACTTTTAGTTAAAAGAAGAAAATTAGGTCCAACTAGGTAAAGAGTTGTGGCTGTGGCTTCCACTGCAGTCAAGAAAATCATGTTGCTGTCCAAGGAGTGCTGGCCATAGTGGTAGAGAACAAGCCCAGTACACACACATACACACACACACATACACACACACACACACACACACACACACACACACACCCCTTCCACTCCCTGGGCAACAATCCAGCTCCACACCACATTGTATCCTGCCATCAACATCAATGTCCCTGTATGTGTAGGGAGAATTAGATGAAACAATGAAAGAGAAAATTTGATATCTTTTTTTCCAAGGTTAGAATTCGAGTTGTTTAAAAAAGCCAAACAAACAATCGTCCTTCTGTTGTACCTTTCTGGAACATTTAAGAAAATGGCGTGACAAAACAGAAACTGTCCTTCAGAGCTCCAATCCCATACAGCTGCCAAGGCAGGAAAGAGTTGTTCTTGATGCATTTGATTTTAATTTAACACTATGCATCACCTTTGCAGCAAATAATTTCACATACATGCCATAATTAGTGATTAGAAAACCTCAGCAGGTTTGAGCCTGGGTTCAGTTTTAAAAAGAAAAAAAAATGAATGTCTTCTGTAACCATTACGAGGACAAAAACATAGGAAATAATTGGAAATCTCTTCCTAAGAACAAGGTTTCTTATAAAACTACTTGTTTCAGTTCCAGTCTGAGATGGAAACTAGAAATGAAAGAACTTCCTTGGACATTTCTATGCCATTATATGGAGAAAGCTCTAAAAGAGACATCTTAAAATGGAATCAAACACAGATTGTCACTGTTTTTCATTTTCTCTGATTTCTGGCCCAGACAAAGCTATTCTTCACCTTATATATTTAAAGTACTGCTGCAAAAATAATTTTCTTTACCGCACTTCTACCACTAGGGTCACAATATTTTCCATGGGAATGATGCCACAACCAAAAAATGCTTATATGTAAGAAAATCAAAACCTATATGAAAGGAAATTACTTTCTATTGGGGAAAAAATTCAGATTGTCATGGAAGATTCAATGTTATTCTCTAGAGAAAGAATGGAAGGATTTGCAGCCAAGTTTAGGAGAAAGTGTGAAGTTTTGCACCTGCCTCCCCAACAGCCCAGATCTGCCTGCAAATCCTGATTTTGGTGAGGCAGTGACAGAGTTCTGGATCTTGGAAAGTGAAGATGGGCAAGAAAGAGGAGGGATGCTAATGACCTCCTGCACTGCATGCCTTTAGCCAACAGGCTTCAGAGGGAAAGGTTGCTGCCAAGGCATCCTGCATCCTACAGGCAGGATGTGAAATTTGCATAACTGCCCTAGCTTGGTAACTGCCAAGACAAACAGCTTAGATTTAGGTTTTCTCTAGGTGGTTTTTCTGGTAAGATACTCTCATTAAATTTTTTGTTGTTGTTTTAAATTATAATCTCTGTTGTTTCCCTTTGATTCAGTACATTTGGATGAGAAAATGTTGTTGCTACTCTTCAGTCACCTCTGCCCATCCCACTATCCCACACTACACTCTGACCAGTGATTCCGTTCTCCCATGGCATCCCACACATCCTCCTCACCTTCCTTTCTTGCAAACTGTGTGATGCCATTGAAGCATTGGCATCTCTCCAGCTCTGCCACACATCCAGCTTTCTTTGGCATCCCAGCCAGGAATATGCACAATATGTTGTCACCAGCTTCCACCCCTCCATAAGGCTCCACAGCCTGCTCAATACAGCACGGCCAGCCCAGGGTAGTCAGATAAGTCTGTCTGTCCCCTTCTGCCCCTCCTTTGTTCTAGTGGTGTCCAAACACTTCACTTGTTGCCGCCTGCCAAGACTCAGACCATTCCAAGAGGAGGAACCCTCTCTTTTTTTACTACCTTTTACACCTACAGTGGTGAAATCTTGATTACTGTCTGGAGCCAGTAGGTGCTGCTATGTTCAAGCAATAAATAATAACTATTTCTAACCACAGCCACTTAAAAATAGTTATGTTTTGGCTCCTGGAGCACCTAGTTGCTTTTACATTTGAATGCTCTCAATGTGACCCATGTAGGTTTTTCAGCAGCATTTGTTATTCTGGCTGGTTAAAAACGTTTGTCTTGAGCAGGAGGATACCAATCAATGCAGCTACACCATGAAACAAATACAACTCCCTGCTGCAATCCATAACCTGAAGAGTTATTTCTGTATCCACTTACAGAGGAAAGTTGTCTTAAAGAAGTATCACAGGCATAGGAGCCTTTTCTAGTACTAGAGTTTCCACACATGGATGAGTTTGGGTGATTGCTCTTGGGCCATTACACTGGAGCAAAACAAACAGCAAGTGGAATTAGGTAGCATTTTTCCTATATTGCATTTATATGTGGAAAGTGTATTCATCCACACAAACACAGCCTCACTGCAGAACTGCCCTCTGCTCCTCTTTACAGCTTATCTATGATGCTAAGAGCATAGTAAGGAAACTTCTTAGAAATATTAAAAAAAAAAAAAAAAACAAAAAAAAACAACATTTAAAAACCAAGTAAACACACTGTTGGTTTGAGCAGGCAAGTGAGGAACATCTCTACCCTATGGTCATTAGATCTGTGAGAACATCAAGGGCTGTATGTTTTAACTACAAGTCTGCTAGTGACTTATTTTGAGACTCCAAGTAGAGGTCTAGGTGTCTCTTACCATTTCTGTGTTCTTGCTCCTGTCAGTTTAGGTGGGAGAAGAGGCACCTTTAAGCCCACTGTTTCATATACCTCATCATCACCAGGATATTTTCCTGCTCTCTTAGGTTAACCTCTGCTATCTGAAAGTGCTTAGATTGGTGTTCGGCCACTGTGAAAAGAAAAAGTTTCCCTATCTTAGAAGTGTACTGGGAGGAGAAATGTGTTTGCAGAGCACAGGTCTCTGGACTCACACACACCAGGCTGCAGCTAACACTCCGCAGCGAGTGGGCAGGATGGACACACTTCTGAAAGCGTGAAAAAATTCAGAAAATACTCAACTGCTTAATTGAGTTTTTTTGCCATGGAAAGAATGGAAAGGTGAGGTCTCAGATTTCACCACAAGCCTTATGTTATTAAATACTTCAACCACACTACTCTGCTGGCTTTGTGAGGTGTAGGTGGCTGATTTTCTTTTCCTCTCATACCAAAAGTGGTTAAGAGATGACAGCACCTTCCCCTTGGAAATGGCGTCATTTCATCAAGCAACTAGCACAAGGTGGAGCTCAGAGAGAGGTGCAGAAATTGTATTGTCAGTCAGATATGACACAGATCTTCCACTATCTCTCATGCTTATAGAATACTGAATCAGCCTTCTGTTGAAATTGAATGTTTATATCATTTAGTAAAATTATAGCAATAGAAGGTGCTGTGGGGTGATCCCAAGATCTTGTATACCAAGGACTCCTAAAAGAACCTTTCCCTCTCTGTTTACTATTCTGCAGAGCTTTGGACAACCAGGTTTGTAATTTGGATGCTTATATTTTGTTACTGGGGTAGATTTCCCATGGAAAACAGGAAATCACTGGCTTCTAACTGGGGAAGCTGGTTAGAATAGGCATGTCCTAAATCCCGCTCCAGGAGCAAAATCATAGAGAAGTGGCCTGGCTGCCAGATTTTGCCTCATCTTAAGTCTGAGTGTACATTGGCAATGTACTTTTAAAACCTTCACGTTTTTCACGTGCCAGAGTAGTTTCCTGATCCAGCCCAGTTTCTAGCCAATGTCATTGTAGGAAAATATCCCTGAATACATTTGCCAAATCTCATGGCAAAAAATTAGAGAAGGCAAATAAGCCTGTTAGTTTACTTTTTCAAGTTTTTAAAAATAACTTTCAAGACAATCACAGGATTTTCTGGAACCCAACTGAGTTCTGAGGCACAGCAATAGTGAGAAATTGCTCTGATGGCCACATGGGCAACAAGGGAGATAGTGCCTCCAGCCTTTAATTCAATACTTCATAGATGCAACTTCATGTTGATACCTGCATCATCCTAGGACCTCTTATCTGCTTTTAGTAGCTCAGCAATCAATGCATCCCACAACCAAGTCAATAATAAATTCTGTAGTACTAATGGGAGGAGCTGAGCTAAACCTAATAAAGAATAAGTGAGAAAGAAAGAAAGAAAATATGACAGGTCTAACACAGGTGGAAGTACTGTGCTCCTGCTTTCCAAGGACTATCTGAAGGGGTGACAGGGAGTGGGCAGGCCCGGTTTCTTTCTGCAGCCACCAGGGTGGGCACCAACTATTCACATCTGTCTGAGGAGCCCCACTGGGACCAGGCACTGATTTCACAGAAAACTATGTTGTCATTTTAATTAAAGTGCTTTGTGCCAACAGCAACAAGTTATACTAATGAGAGCAGATGTATCCAGTAAATAGTGGCATGGGTTTTGTTTCATCTGTTTAAACCTGGATATATACTAATTCCTGAGTAAATACCTTAGTGGCTGGGAAAATGAGAAACAGATGATAAAAGAAGAAGCTTGCTTGTGACCCTCGAGACATGGGTATAATGTTTGGCTTGGCATCATTAATCTTATGGTCAGAAGAGTACAGCTTCAGCATGTTTAATGTGAGAGAGGATTGCTCACAACAAAGTTTTCTTTCTACAATGCCCTCTGCAAACAGTAATTTCCACATTTCTCTCTCTTCCCTCTAATTAGCGTCTCTTTGGCCTGACACAGCCTGAAAACATTGCCAGCTGAAGAGACCTATCCATCTCCTCTCCTGAATAAAAGCATAAAACTAATTGAGTGGAAGGTATTTAGGCACAATGAACTGTATAAGGTATAACATGCCTCAAAATAACCGATTCTAAAAGAACAGCACCTTAAATAAATCCTTTTGAAATGCTCTCTCGGGTTGATGGGTAAATAATTAATTGCCCCCCAGTGTGTCAATAAAAAAAATCAGTCCTCTGACAAGATGTTAAACGAATGGGAATTTTGTCACCAAATGAAGTGGCACTGTAATACAGAGTGGGGTTAGATCTCTGGCAAACTTTTGATATCAGTCTGTCATAATTGAAAACAAGTTGTATGAAAAACATAGGTGACTTTGATTTCCTCCTTCCTCTGTAACCAATGGGAAGCAGCTTTTGATATTTACTGAACTGATCAAAATACTCACTTCAAATAATACGTGCTTTGAATTCAGTCCTTTCTACAGCTGGTGAATCACTTTCAGAGTGATCCTGATTCCTGGAAATGTCATTCTTAAACAGGCTATGATGAGCGATTAGTAACACAATATTTTCTCGTCAGCTGGTTGTTTGCAAGCTGTAACCTTTAGGCATTCAGCATCCAGCTTTTGTAATTGGTAACTTCAATCACTAGGCTTATCTTCCATGACTGGATGAAGGCCATTTAAAAACAAAGCCTTAGACATTATAACGTTTCCATCTCACATGTAACACTCGTGGGAAATTAAGGACACACAAATATCACAATAAATAACAAAAGCTATTCACAGAGGCAAGAGTAACTAATTTACAGCTTCAACTTCTTCTAGTTGACAGAAGTGCTTTCAATTAAAAACAAATTTTTAAAAAATCATTCTGGCGTTTGAATGCTTTTTAATGATTCACTTCATACAAGAAACAACCTCATGGAATCACACTCTGTGCAGGGATTTCTACTCAGGGTCCAGCAGGATCCAAAATCTTCACTAGGGCTTTGCTATATACCCCAAAGTGTCTTCCCTTATCAACGCAGGACTCGCTTAGTGGTCTTTTACAGCAGGTAAAAACTGAAAGCAACTCAACACTACCACAAGTAGTTAACGTGATATTGGGAAGTTAAAAAATAAAGGAGTCGAAGGCTAACTGTAGTAGTTAATGTCATTGAGCCATTTCCTAGCTCCTGGGCAGACATACGAGGTGACCAAGAAGGAAGTAAGCTGAGTTGCCTATTTATTGGTAGGTTTGAATAATAGCGGCAATACAATGCATTGAGGCTGGCCATTTAATGGTTCACTAAAAGTTTGTGACAAGTCAGGGCTTATTCTGTGGCTGCTCCATTCCCTTGGAGATAGCACTGTTGTAACTTGCCATGGAGTGATATTTCTTCCTAGTAAAAGGTGAATTTGTGTGAAACAGGTGTTTTTTTCACCCTAGTGGAAGGCTCCTTGACATTCTTTTCCAGATTTCAAATAGAACCTTAAATTATTCCTTGTGAGTGTTGTCTTCTCTATACCCACTAGGTGTAGGTTCAGGAAGAAATTAAACCTAATGAACACAAATCCTGGGAGAAAAGGGAGGATAAATATTTCAAACAACCTTTGAAAGTTATGCACATAGAAGTGATTAACAAATAACAGGAATTGTGGTTGTTCTCTTTTCAGACCACTAAAAATTCTGCACACCCCAGGCTGGCACATTAACAAATAATGTGACTTGTACCACTTTCTGAGCCTTTTCAACAGAACTGAAAAAAAGAACAACAGGGAAGCAGGGAAAACAACTGCAAGTAAAAACAATCATCTTCCCCACAGAATTTTCCACAAAAGATTTCTTCCCCTCTAAACACTATGGTAAACTACCTCGTTAATCCTCATGCAGCCACTGAGTTTTTTCCTCTCTT
>VWYK01119979.1:1892-57068 GCA_013399775.1 Semnornis frantzii
TTCAAAAAAAAAAAAATGTTATTTGCCCCTAGAGTCGTTTTGTTAAATAAGGAGAATGACATTAGGGAACCAAACAAAGAAAATATTTGTACGGGGGGTGTGTGTGTGTGGGAATTTATTGCAGGTTTCTAGCTTGTTCTCGGGGATCTCATTTTTGTCTGTTTCTTTTGCTGTTACCATGTTTATGGATGCTGTGTGCAGCCATTGAGCAGAGCAGAGACTGGGTGGAGTAAGGAGGCAAAGCTGCGAAATGGCTAGATTACCCTTTCAGAGCTGCCTTTTTTTTCCTCTCCTCTCCCTTTGCTGGGGTGGAGGAATACTAATTGCCGTAACAATGAAGTCTCTTCTTTAGGGAAGAATCTAATGGTGCAGGAACCTTCTGAAATGAAACAAATCTGGCATTCTGTTGGGAGGCTTTATTTTTCTGCAGGGTGGATCTTGATTTGTCTGACAGGGAGAAGTGACCAGTCACTGGTGCAGAGCTGGATATTTCTGTGTGTGATAACCATTTCAATTTATTGACTTAGACATTCACTTGTTGAATTGATTTTATTCACACTCTAGATAAGAATTATGATGCCTCTGTGGGGGTTTTACACACAGGGTTCTCTGAAGTGTAGAGAACCTCTGTATTATTGCTTGCTGCTATTTTTTGGTCATGCAACTTCTTGGTTGGACTTGGCTATGGGTGGACACGCAGGAAAAGACAATATACTTTCTCTGGTGGCCATGGTAGAGAAACTCTTATTACTAGCTGGACTTGATGGCATTCCCCTTCTTCACATGCTGAGTTCACATGAAAGAACATCTGAAGATTTTGGAAGCCCTTTTGAACAACATGGCTCTGTTGGAGTGTTACTGTACCTCATGGGTGCTGCTGCATCATGGGGCCAGTGCCCATGCTTAAAGTTGTGCAGGAAAGGCCTTGGAACAAAGGATTTGGGGAATGCAATAAGGATATGATGAAGCACCTAGGAAAGGCTGCTTGTAGAAGTGCTGTCCTGTTCCACATATGGCTCAGGGCATTCCCATTTGGGTTGAACGTTGATCAGAGCAAGGACAACGTTGAACATGAATGTGCCTGAAGCAGGTTGAGGTTTTGCTTTTTCTTGGATCTGTCTCTGTTCAGGAGTCCAGCTTTTGATGATACATGGCCACAGATGAGGCTGTGTTTAGTCTGAATTTGCCCAGAATTAAATTACAGGGAGATGCAGTTCATTCTTTTAGAGTGGATGTTAGAGGATTCCATGGATGTTCACTGTCTGAAAATGTGTCCAGGCTAAGAGCAATGAAGGATGCAGTACAACACTTGTCTTACAACTCTGCCTGATTTTTGTCCTTGATTACTTTCTCTGCAGGAGGAACTTGTTAATTTCTGCTCTATAAAAGAAATAGGCACTAACACTTACCTTTGTGACTGCGTGTGGTCTGCCCTATCAGTGCTGATGACTCTTCTGCCTCTGCTGTTGCTTATACTCCACCCAGCCTTGAGTGCTCAGTGCTTTGTATTCACTGCTCTCAACTTGCTTGTCTATCCAACTTGCTATCGATGGGATATTGCACTAACATCTGCTGACTCTCTTGCCCAACACTCCAACCTTGTCTGTCTTCAGGAACTCTATAACCACTTCCCATCAGTGCCAATTATCACGTTTCTACTCTCTTGTAAAATAATCTGGGTAAACAACAGCTGGAGAAGCCCTACCTTTATGGCTCAGAAATACGCTGTGCATGTGTGTTACAGAGTGCTGGAGCTGCTTCTGGTCTTCATGAGCTAGAGTGGCTGGAATTGCTGTACTACCAAGGGGAGCAACTTGAGAGTAGTTTTGTTTTGGTCAGCTTCCTCCTGCTTTTGTGAACTTCAGGGCTGATAAGACTGAGAGAGAGCTGCTGAAATGTCTGTGAAGTGAACTTTTATATACTTGTCAGCCTGAGAATAGGCCTAAATTTAGGAAATCAAGAGGGCAATAAAAATCAATGATGATTAGTAGTAAATTTCAGATCTCATATGGGACTTTTCAGCTTGTAATTGGAGATGACAGCTGAAGTTCTTTCCCAAGTATCAAGGCCATGTGTGTTATTCAGAATGGGTCTGGGTTTCTTCTGTCAGGTTTATTATGGAGAACTAGTAAGTTATGTGCTGGCTATAGATGTAGATCTGCTAGTGAAATTGCAACTGATCTGCTCTTTCTGCTTTTTAGAAGACCTTAAATATTGTTGGCAGAAAACATGTCTACTAAAAATGTGTTTGGTTGACTTGAGCCTGGCCTGGGTGGAATGGCTTTCTTGGGAGCTGCTGCATTACCTGACAGGAGGCAAGTGGGGCTCCTCATGTGGCTTTTGGGTGTTGTGAGCACAGGTATTTATTAATGGGTGATGGTGCTTTCTCTTTTGATCTGCCTGACAGAGTAGGTTACACCTCAGTTTAAGTTTTTAAGAGTCATTTGCACTTAACACATAATCCTGACCTGTTTAGAACTAGTTTTTGAGTACATCAAGTTATTTATTTAGACTTCTTTCTATAAATGCTGTGCAAGTCAGCAAGAGAGTGCATGTGGCCACCTCCTGCAGGGAAGGTTTGTGGCATGGGTGAAGGTGCAGTGGTGGGATTTGAGCTGCAGCTGTGTTGTCAGCTCCATTGGGTACCCTTGGCTTAGGTGAGTTAGTATGCGTTTTTGTTGTGGTTACTGCAGAAGAATCCTTCCACTCTTTCCATCCCTGTGTTGAGCCCTACTGATGAGTATTCCATATTGGAAGCATTTCTGAAAGAACCATGATTTTTATCTGATGAATAATTTAATTCCAGCCTGGCAAACTTGCTGGGTACTGCAGGTTAGCCCCAACAAAGGTGTGTATCTGACTTGTATCTTAGTCGTTTAAAGAAGAGCCTTTCCTTCCTACTGCTTATTGAGGCAGGACTTGAATGAGGCAATGCTTGTCTCATTCAGCTTCTTTTTAAAAGCTCATTCTTCAGCCTCCTGCTCCCTCTTTAGGGGATTAGATGGGTGTGATTGTCTATCTTGCTTTGAGTTCACTGGCATGGAAGCCACCTATGATATCACTTCATGCTGGCATGTACTCTTCAGGAAATTCCACAGAAAAACGTTACTTAGAAAAGAGGTGGATCCTTTTCATCAGTGCTCTAAACATCCAGTCCTCTTTGAAGCACATCCTGTGTGCACAGTGTTGTCATACTAAGCAGTATCAGGAGCACTGATGCATGCATAACTATATCAAAAAATCCACGTTAGGAATTCCAAGTACTTGTTAATACATCCAGAAGTACTTCATCGATTTCCTCCTTGGTGCTGCTGCCGTGAGAGCCCAGCAGTTTGGCTTGGCTGCTTAGGGACGTTTGGATCAGGATTGTCATTAAGTAAATGTAATAAATACATCCTCGTGGTTGGAATTCTGTTGATACTGGAAGGCTTGCCTGATATTTCTAACCAGTAACTAGTTGCTGCAGTCTTGAGAAGGTCTTTCCAGTTACGGGACAATCCTTGGTGGTTGAGGTTTGTAGGTGGTGCTGCTGCAGATGTCTGTCCTGTCGTCGTCTTGGATCCCTTAAGTAGGTCCCTGATGAGTGAGGTCTTGGATGGCCTTTCCCGAAGCACCTCCTGGTCTGCAGCTCGGGGGTGAGTCAGCTGCCAGTGCCTCCTCTGGGGAAGGGTAAAGGTAGCAGGTTTATGGCACTGTGCCGTGCTGGTTTGGAGCTGAGATAGCAGTGGCCTTCCGATGGAGATGATTTCTACCTCCCCTGTCTGTGGTGATTGTTCCTATTGTGCTCCACAAAGGCCAAGTTCTTGCGGCCCAATTACACAGGTCTCTTCCCTGCCTCCTGTCTGCATGGAGGCAGCTTAATGTTAAAATGATGGTGTTAAGTTCATCCTTCCTTAAGACTAGAGGAAAATCAGTTGTAGACATCCAGCCTGTTTACAGTGACTTTCTTCCAGAGAGGAACAATGTTGGCAGTTTGTCCTGAGCTCTACCACCCGACTCTGGCGGTGGGAAAAAGCAGGGATAAACAGTTCAGTGTGTGGAAGTGCTTCTGTCTTTGCAGTCTATCAAGAGGATGGTGGTGTTCGTGTCAGTGTGTACATGGATTGTAGAACAGATGGTGCCCATTAAATCAGTAAGGGTAGAAGGTTTTGGTTCCCTCTCAGCTGGCTTTGTGAGCAGCAAGCATAGACTCCATTGGGGGAAAGCCTAAGAGAAGAGCTCCACCCTAGGGTTCACCTGCAGCAGTGAGAAGGATGGGGGTGAAGTTCTGCCATCATGCATGGATTTTAAAATCTCATGAATAGCTAACGCTGTTTCAGCCAAATGGAGATTTGTCTCTTTCATGGATTTGTCACACTGATAAGGCTGGGATGAGTCCTAATGACAGATCATTGCCAATACCACAGTATATCACAGTCAGCAGAAGGAGCACAGAGAGGGTTGTGGATGGTCTGTCTTGGCCCTGGTCTGTGCTAGCTGATGTTGTTTCCACGTGGGAAGGTGTTTCCCATTTCAGCATTACAAGAAGTCACTCTGTGTTCGTCACTGGGCTTAGCTGAGGAACCTTCTAGAAGGAGCCCAGTTGTGCTCTCCAGCAGGAGAGTTACTGCATGTGCAAAGAGATGGGGGATGTTGGGATGCTGGTGAAGCTGGGAACAGGAAGGAGGATATTTCTTAGAACCTGATTCCCAACTTCAGATGTGCTTTAGAGCCAACAGTGCACTGGGTGAGGATGGGTCATGAGAATGATGAGACACCTTCTGCAAGGACTGATTTATTTTTTTGTTCTCTCTTGTCAACTGAAGCAATTTTTGAACAACAGCCTTTAAAAATGGCTGAAGGACTAAGAGGGTTCTCATGGCTTGAAGAGTAGAAGTTCTGTCTAAATTTTTGTTTTGATTTTTTTGTGGTTTTGACCTTTTTCTAAGGCTTTAACAACTGTTCATTCAAGCTTCCTTCCCAGTGTTTTTCATACACAAATGGAATGACTTCACCAGCGTTTTTGTAAGCCTCACATTGCCAGTCTAACGGGCACTTGAATAACTGAAATATTTAGATTTGAATTGTCCTGTGACCTCCTTTACAGTTGTAAGTCTACTACTCAATTCTTCAAGCCAGAGAAGTATGGGGAGCAAGAACTGAAAAGAACAAAGTTCACATCCAGTGCATGATTGCTGACCAACCGTGAGGAACTCTCCTGGGTTCATGGCTTGAATGCAGTGTTCTGGAATTGCTATCACAGGATGTGTGTGTGTTGTTTGACCCAGCAAAAATGATGAGAACTACCTTGCTGAAGTCACCCAGGTGAAGCATGATGTACTCTGCACACTGCTGAGTGAGTTTGGAGTAGCAGTCTGTAACACTTGAACCCACTGTAACACTAACCCTCCTCCCCCTCCTTTCTTCCTCATTCCAGTTGCCCTAACCTGTGTCTGACTGAAAAGTCATTTAGGTTTCTGGTGAAGCTCATTGAAAAGTCAGTGGGGCTAAATAGGAACATAAAACTAATTTGGTGAGCAATTCCCTGCTAGCATATCATTCTCACAACATGCTGAACAGCAACATCTCAACTTCCATGGCCTAAGCCTCTCCAGGCTTTCTGAAGGTGTCTTTCTACTGCAGCTACTTTTTTCCCAAGTTGCTCATGGAAAATTGAATCTTGGTAGTAAAATTTGCCTGTGTTTTCACCCAGATCTGAACAGGCAGGCTAGAAGAAAGATGTTTGCACTCGTTTTCTGCTAAAGTCTCTGTGGAAAGTACAGACTTGAGTTCTGACCTGAATGAAGTGTAAAGGCACTCAAGTAATGTGTAGTGACTGTGCTTGAGACTTCTCTCCTGAGAGTTTGTTCTGTCATACTTCTGTCAGAATTGCACAACTGAAGTGATGGAGGGAGGGTAAATGTCAAGGCTGAATTAATTTAAAGGCTTCTTTTTCCAAAAAATACTTTCCCAGCACAATTGGTCCAAGTGTCTTGAAAAGTCACACGGCATTGGTGCCTGGGAAGCTAGCAGCACCAGAAATGTCTTTGGCTGCTTTGCAGCCTTAAAGGTAGATAGTGCCTGCCAATGGTCTTAAGGAGTGATTGCAAATTGGAATAATGGGAAAAGTTGAGGAGCACCACAGTTTGCTGTCCTGATTCCAGAGGTGCATTTTGAAGTAATGTATGTGTGTGAGGAGCATGCAGCATGGAGGGGGTAACTTGCTCCTCCTTTAGAGCATCTGGATGTGCATTTCTTAGCTCTGTTTTTCAGATGTGGTTCCAAGCTGCATTCCCAGCCTCAGGAACATGGACACTGCATCCGATCTGCTATAGCTTACTTTCTTCTTCCTTGTGGATTTATTGTTGAATTCTTTCCAGGCATAAGCTACAGTATCAGGTCTTTAGCAAAGTCAGTTCACTCACTCTCTGAAGCAGGTAAAACGGATAAAAAAAGCAGGTGTAGACTTGGCTTTGGTTGGGGTTTTTGTGTGTGTGTGTTAGAAATAGATTTGCTTTGGTAAACCCGTGTAAGGGAACTGTCTTGGAAAAATATTTTTGGTAACACTGCAAAATGTGAGCAAACAGTGCCCAAAATGCAGTGCTGTGTGAGGTGCTGTATCAATACACTTGGCAAAGCAGCACTGCTTAGGGCCTACAGGCACTTTAAGGCTTCACTTAATTGCAGAACAACAGGCTTACTAAACCGTGCTCATTACAAGTGAGGCTCAGAGTTGTAATTCAGATCAGATTTGCTTTCTGTTTTGTTTTTCCAGAATAAGACAGTAGCTGGAGCTCAGTTTTTCATAGTCCTTCAGCTGGCTTTACTGATGCAGGCTGAAAAGTGGAAAAAAGATTATCTCGGCTCAGAAATGAGTAGCTTTGTTGTGTCCTTCATCTCATCCCTGATGGCTTAGCAGGTGATGGATCCCAACATTTCCTGGGATAAAGTGTGTATGCCACACTGTAGAATGGCAGGGCTGCTCTCCTGTGATTGTACTGCACTGGTGCTTAGCTGCTGCAACTGGGAGTCAGATGAAGGGGGAATGGAATTGGATCTCTTTTCTGTTACTGTGTCTCTTTCAATAGATGGAAACTGATTTCTAAGAACCCTTTCTGGGTTGCAGTAATGCCCAAGAAATACAGGTGCTACATCACTTTAAATTTGTACATATGGCAGCTTCTGTGGCATCTCTAGAGTAGGTTTGTGGGAATGGCTGTCCTCTTCTGTGGCTTGGGCTTGATAAAGCAGCTTTCTGTTTACTGGACTTAAAACAATTTTAAAGACAATATTTTAAAACAAAACCAGTAAAAATTAGTCTGGAATAAAAGCCAGTGTTCTTACATCCTTCAGAATTTATCTGTATAATCTAGAGGTATAAGAGGACAGTTAAGTTAATCTAATTCTTTCATAAAGGGCTGGGAGAAGCTCTAATTGCCTGCAGATACTCACAAATAACCACTTTGTCTTGTTAACATGTTATGAAACAAGATACAGTGTTGAAAAAAAACTTGGTAAGGTTCTAACATCCTAGTCTTGTAGCAACAGACAATGCAACAAGAGTTTCTACTTCATTAATGAAGAAATGGATCATCTCCAAAGAATGATGGAATTTCATTCTGCTTGCATCAGTTTGTCTTTTTGGTGGCTCTGGTTTCTACTACCCCTTCTTAAGTGGCTTGAGTTTCACTGAGACACAAGATAGACCTGAAGAAAGGGAGCTAACTGAGCTAGATACAGGAAAAAGCCCAGGAGAAAACAAAAGGAGTTTTCTCCCAGCTAAAACATCTTTTAAGAATAGTAATAGAAGTTGATAGCATGTAGCTGGGTGCTCCAGACTGGTTTGAGTTTTACAGAGGTTGTTGGAATGATTGCAAGTTAAGACTTCAATTTGAAGCAAAATGTGAGCAACTTAAACCAGTGATTTCATAACTTGGACCCAGCTGTTCATGTTCACAGTGGCTTAGATGTCTTTTTAGTACCCATGCTCTTGGTATCAGGAACATCTAAACCTAGCAGTCTGAGAACATGGCCTCGAGATTTTGGCACCTTCGAAGAAACATTCTGATAGAATATTATTGCATATATGATTTAGTCAAAAGAATGCTTACATTGCCACATTCTTGTAGTTGAGTTTAAGGTGCCAAGACTCTGAGAAAAAGGTCCAACTTTGCTGTTCTCCAAGCACAGCAATGCACAGCTCTGAGAAGCTTTCAGAGCTGAAAGGTGTGGGTCTGTTCTGTATCTACTAGTATATTTCTCAGCAATTTCTGCCTTCTGTGTCTTCCCACTTTGAATGTAAGGAGTTTACAGCTACATGTTCAGTATACATAGCTTGTGTTTGGGTGAGACTGTTTATGGAGCCTAAGCAACAGTAATTAAACCTGCAGAAATCAAATTATTTTTGTTCCCTGGAAGAGCTAGGAGCATGTACGGGGAGATCTGCAGTGCCAGCTTGATCAGCAGTGGTTAGACAGAGAAAGCAGGTGAACTTGCCCTGGTGATGTTGCTGCTCTTATAAACCTGATGCTGAAACTGATCTTCCTGGTCTAACTCATAAAATTTCAAGTTAAGACATAAGACATAAAAGACAGGAGGGGTGAATGTGTCCGTGGGAATTACAGGAGATAAGGAAAGAGTGTGTGTGATGTTTTGTACACAAATGTTTCTGTAGGCTTGAGGGCTTACATTACCAAGACAATGGAAACTGAGCCTGGAGGTCCAGCAGATGAGACCATCTTTCATCTTGGTGCTAATGAAGATTTTTGTGGGCCATGGGAACTCTGTCTTAGCAATCAGGGTAACTTGGGCTGTGAGAGAAGCCTGTAAATTGGAACTTCTGAAACTTGCAGAGTTTACAAATGTCTGCACAACAACTTCATCATGAACTTGGAATAGCTTTCTGCTCCCTGCATGTCACTGCTTGGTGTTTGTGTAGATACTCGTAAACCTTAGCAGGGCCAGTCAGGAGGGCACTGGTGCAGAGGAGCTTGTGACAGGAGGCATGGGTTGGGGTGGGTCTGCTCACACTGCTGAGGCAAAGCCAGTGTGCAGCCAGAGGGACAGGGAAGCATAGCAAACAGCATTCCCCATGTATGGAATTTATTCTCCCTCAGCTTCAAACCATTCACCCTTGTCCTACTGCTAGACACCTTTATGTAAAGTCCCTTTCCAGCCTTCCTGTAGGATCCCTTCAGCAGCTCTAACCAAGCCATTTCAGTGATGGATTTGTCATGCTGGTCCTTGAGCAGTGTTTTTGACACACTTGATGGGAGCAAAGGAAAGACAAGGGAGAACCTTGAGCAGATCCTGCTGGTAGAACACCGAGGAAGCTGATAAGGTTGGCTGCCATGCCAGAGTTTGGTATCTCAGGATACATTGATGAAAACATTTGGATCTGGAAAGGCTTCAGAAGAACTGAATGTGAAACACCCTGCTGGTGGCAATGTTTGCAGAGCAGTTAATGAGCTTGGTTGTTGCGTGCTGGCAGCCCTGAGTGCAGCCCTTCCCGTGCTGTGATTCCCATAAGACAGTTATGGGTTGCTGAATCCCTGGCTGAGCTAATACCTTGCAGGGACCAAGGCAGAATCTTCCCGAGGGGACAATTTATATTGTGAGTTAATAATGAGTAGCTAATGGATTCTCTGACCTCTATGTGTAAGGCTTCAGTTTTGTCACAGCAGAATGTGTGTTACTTTGGAAGAGCCTGATGGGTGCCCTGCCACGTGTAGAGAAACCCTCCCCACTCCAGCTCTTCTAACAAATTACTGTGGTTGGAAACAGTCATAACAATGGTGAAAGAAAGGTGAAACAGAAAATAACCAATACTTTCATCCTGCACTAAGCTGTTTGGATGAGCTGTGGTATCTGTGGCTGCTTGCAATCAATAAGTCAAGGGTTAAGTCCAGAAGCACTATTTTAGTAACTAAATGCTATTTTAGTAGCTAAAGTAAAGTGAACAGGCTGGGTTTGATTTTTAGAAACTTGTCTTTGTGTTTGAAAACTTCTGGCTCATCTCATTGTAGGTTTGCTCATCAGCTTGAAATAGATAAAAGCTAAATGTATTCAAAGTGAATTTTAGGCCTCTTTGGCACCCAGTGTGCTCTGATAAGCAAACCTGTAATAAACTTTACATACCGAGTGTGGTTATTTTTTGACTGTGTACAGAATGGACAGTTTTAGGAGGTTTAATTGCCATAACTTTGCTCTTGCTTGCTGCTGCCTTAGATAAGTGAGCAGGTAGTTTTGACAGGGTGAGACTAAAATGCTGAAGGGTTAATTTGATTCCATAATCTGTTCCTCAATTACATTTGGAGAATACTTATGGAAAATACAATTTAAATGCATCCTGCAGCATCTGTGAACACCATCATAGAAATTACTTTGGGCCAAGGCTTATCACTTATTGGTATGATGTATCCTGAACTGAAGGAAATTCCAACTATCTCTTGCCTGAAAACAATTTATTATTTTCTGACCTCCTCCCTTGGACTCTCTCTTGTGCTTTGGATACCTACTGCAGAGCTGTCTCAGCTGGAGCTGAACCTGGTTTGTTGTGCCAGTCGTGTCTCTTGCAAATGGTTAGCAGGTCTGTCTTGCTAAGTCCCTGCAGACCTGTCCAGTACTCTTGGAAGCACTTGAACCCAACCGATAGCCATTGGTGTGAGGAGCTGCTGTTAAAGTCAGGAAGAAGCAACTGCCTTTTGAATGGTTGGAATGTCTGAGTCACCTCAGGAAGAGGGTGGTTCCTGTACAGTATCAGATCTGTGATGTCCACTTCGAGTGCAGAGCTGCCTTGATGCTAACCAGTTGCAGAAGGAATGAGGTTAGTCACCAGTGGGAGGGACCAGCTTTAAATGCAGGCCAGGCAAAATCTTGAACCTCAAAGCAATTTCAGTATGAGGAAAGGTATCCTCAGTGCAGGGGATGAGTCCTGTGGGGAGTGCAGCTGATTCCAGTAAAAGGCTGTGTGGTGGAGCTGAGGGACCTCTGAATCCCAGGCATTTTGTCTTTCTAAAAGAGCTGCCTCGGCACCACCTTGTTGGCAGTAAGCTGCCAGCATTAAAAGTGCTGGGTTTCAGGCAAAAGGTACCACGCATGGGTTGGGGGTTGTGTTTGTTTGGTTTTTTTCTCCCCAGGGGTTCTCTTGAGCACTGTCTTCTCTCATTGCCGAGGTCTGCGGGCATGTGTGTAAGGCAGTGGTGACTGCAGACCTTGATAGGTGATGAAGGAGGACTGGTTAGTCTTGCTCCACTGAGTTCTGTCTGTCACGAAGCCTTCTCCAGCTAAAGAAAAGGCAATGCACATGGACAGCATTCAGCCATTCTTGGCTGGCCTCAAAGTGGCACAGGGACAGGAGTAAATGGAGCCCTTTGGGGGCTTTTTGGGTTTGGACATTTTTGCTTGAGTGGAGGGTTTTGTGTTTGGGTGTTTTTGTTGTTGTTGAGGTGTGTGTGTTTTCCCCCTTTTACTTTTCTTTTTTATTTTGCCTTTTTTGAAGGATGTATATCAACAAGGCTGCCTCCAAAATACTTTGCCTTGTATGCAGGTGCCTTTATAGTTAAAAAGGCAAAACGCTGAGGGGGGTGCCTGGGACAGACCCTTCGGGGAAGTGAAATGCTGTAGATTGGTTGATTGACTTACTGTGGATCTACTACAATTCGCTAATAGCAGAAATCTCTGCCTTGCTCTGTTAGCCGTTGACATTTACCTAGTTTTGAGATGCATTTCTGAGTAACAGCTCAGAGTGATGGAGCAGGGCAGGCATTGTTAGGATTACAGAGGAGAAGTTTAGGGTTGCTTTGCATTTGAGGGGGGAAATGCCTTTCTAACTAGGTGATGTGTCCAGAATCATCATGTGAACACAACTGCAGATGGTTTTGAGCAGTGCTCTTGTCAGGTCTCCTGCATGCAGTGGCACAATTGTCAAAATGCTGGGGTGTGATTTGTCCTGCAGTGACTGCACCAGTGCGGTGCTGGATTTACTGAGCGTTGGCTGCTCGGTGGTAGCTAATGATAAGCAAACCACCCTCTGGGTTTAGCGCTGTGATTTTTGCCATGGTATTGCTACGGGCGGATTCTGGACGTTGTTATCTGTGTCTTCTGACGTTCGGTGCTTCAAACAGCGCTGCTATGTATGGAGCAAGTGTCTTATTTTGTTCTCCCCCAGTGTTTATGGCTACAGAAAGCGTTGCCGTGCTGACCCAGCCGCAGAGGCTCAGGCATTGAGGCCGTTCCGGGGCTTTCCCGTGCGGCCGCATTGCCCTCTAGAGGGCCCTTCGGAGCGGCTGGGACAGGGGCTGCGCAGCTCGGTGCCTTCCGGCTGCAACCGCAGCAGTTGTCTCTGCCTGGCAGCGAGTGAAGTCTAGGAAGGAGTAAGCGAAATGTTGCATCCTTCCCGAGCACGGAAGCAAGTTTCCAACAGCACTGCTGCCGACATGGCTCTTAGTGAAGGGGTCAGGCTCGTCACAGAATGGTGGAGACCTCTGGAGATCAGCACCTCTGCTAAGACAGGTTCACCTAGAGAAGGTCATACAGGGACACATCCAGCTAGGTTTAGAATATCTCCAGACTCCACCACCTCTCTTGGCAGCCTATTCCAGTGCTCCATCACCCTTAAAGTACAGAATTTCCTCCTCACGTTTAGATGGAACTTCCTCTGCTCCAGTTTGTGCCTGTTGCCCCCTTGTCCCGTCACTGGGCACCACTGAAAAAAGCCTAGTCCCATCCTCCTGACACCCACCCTTTAAGTATTTTTAAACATCTATTAGATTCCCCCCTCAGTCTTCTCTAGACTAAAAAGCCCAAATTCTCTTGATCTTTCCTCATAAGAGAGGTGTTCCAGTCCCCTCAGCATCTCTTTACCTCTTTGCTGTACCCTCTTCAGCAGGTCCCTGTCCTTCTTGGACTGGAGATCCGAGGATAATGTCTGAGTGCTGCTGTCCTCAACACTTGCAATGCTGTGTGCTGTCTGATGCAGACAAGCCACCAGCAGAGCCAGATATGAGCAACTTACAGCTTAAGCTTATTTTAAAGCAGGCAGCAGATCCTAGATGGGTTTACAAACCATCTCCTGATCCCCTGTGATGGGTAAGCAGTCATTCATGTATGAGCTTAGTGTTTATTTTTGTGTAAGAAAGTCTTTTGTTTAAAACCCTACCAACAAGGTTATCCAGCTTTCACCCTGGACCTCGCTGGTGGAGCTTCTTTTTGTTTAGTGGAGGAGCAGAGGCAGTGGGGACAGTGCTTGCTGAGGCAGCTGGTATAAAAGTCTCAAACCCAACTGCTCCCTTCCCAGTCTGTTTCATGTTCACTTGATCTTGGGGCTAAAGCTGGTTGGTCAGACTTGCTGAACAGCTTGAGTAAATGATGTGTTACATACAGACTCCTGTCAGGTATGCAAGAAATGCCACCTTCAGCAGTTCTTCTGGTGCCTACAGAGAGTGCCTGCAGTGCAGCAATCAAAAGGCAGTGTTGTTTGAAGTGGGCTTGGTGATGTTGCCCTGACAAAGATCAGAACTGTCCAGTTGAAGGAGATTGCTCACTAAGAATACCAACCCTCATGTGCTGAATAGTGTGGGGGGGAAATGAGTCATCTGTGAAAGGCACAGTTCTGGCAGACCTGAACACCTCGAATTTCAGCTGTGTTCTCATTTGTATTATCAGCTGTGTAGTGATCAAGTCACTGTCTGAACTCAGCTGAAATAACTTGTGGCGGCTGTGCCCCGTGGTAGTTGTGCTGCTCTGATAGAGTTTAAGAATGTGCTGTGCCCCAAATATGAAAGAGGTGAAAATTTAGCTGCAGGTAAACCATACTAACAGAGGGCTGCAAAGAAGGCAGGCAGTGTCTTTTAGAATGTGGCTCTCTGGAACCTCTTCAGATAGTATTACTAGGACAGAAAAGGTCATTGAATAAAACCGAGTGATTATCTACCTGCAAAACTCATGTGCTGAGTGATAGCCCTGCTCTGTAAAGCTGCTGTTTGGGTGGATCCCAGAGAGCTGCAGTCACAGACTGCCTTGATGCTGTTGGTTATGGCCCGAAGTGTGCCATGGCATCCTCCATAGCTCTTTTCTGGAATGTTCTTTTCTTAAGCTCTCCCCCAAAGCTTGAAAGATAGAGGAGAGTGGTGGTGATCTCTAGTATGTGTTGAAAATTAACTGAATGAACCTTGTGGGTTTAGTTTGAACTGAGAAATTTTGCAGAAGATAGATTTGGCATAAGGAGAGAGGATTTGGGGGGGGCAGCTTTTTGACAGGAGTAGTGAGTGCCAAAAGTAGGCTGTTTATGGTGGGCCTATGTTCCTTTCATCACAAGAAAATAGGATGGAGTTGCCTGCAGACTGGAACCAGGCCATGACTGGAGATGTCCCTTTCAGCCACCCATTTTGTGAAGAAGAACTGGTGGGAAGATGGGGAATAAGGAAGTGTGTGAGTTGATTCAGGTTGGGGCTGTGCTGGAGGGGCATAACCCAAACTAACCAAATTAAACTTCAGTTATGTTTCCAGTCAGTTTTTTCTGCCCAGAGTGGTTGTGCAAATGTAGAAGTTTGTGTCAGTCCAGAGGGCCTGGATGTTTCTTTAAAGGAAATTAATGGTGTCTCTTTCTCTTCCTTCTAGATGGATTGAATCTCCTGTGCTGAATGCCTCCAGATTTCCTATTGGATTTCACGTCTGGAAAAATCTTTGATATTTGAGCCACTCTGGCAGACTGAATTTGTGCATCCAGGGTTCCTAAGACTTCAGATCTTGAGGAGGCAGCTGCTGCTGAATCACATAATCTGACATCGCAGCCACAATGGTGCTGTCACAAAGGCAACGAGATGAACTGTAAGGAACCATCATTTGGAAGTTTGGGTCATGTTTTCATTAAACCTTAAATATTCACTTCCTTTACCTGCTAGATTTTAGAGTGGCTCTGCTCACATTCTGCTCAGTGCTATGTTTTGGGGTCTAGATAAATCCTTAGAGTGCATCCTGCTGTTGGCATCTTGGAGCAAAATCTGTTTGCCAAGGACATCTGCTTGGGCTTTTAACAAACCTGGTAACTCTGGGTGTTGTACTGTGTGGAAGGCTTAGATGTTGGTGGCCTTTATAAAATAAAGGTGTGACTCAGATCCTCTGCCCTCACTGGGAGCTGTGGCTGAAGATGCTGTTGTTTGCTTTGCAGAAATCGAGCAATAGCAGATTACCTTCGTTCTAATGGCTATGAAGAGGCATATTCGGTTTTTAAAAAGGAAGCTGAGTTAGATGTGGTGAGTTCAAACCAGATTCTTCCTCTGCATTTTAAGTAAAGAGCTTGTAATTGCGTGCCCTTGGCACCCATTCTGAAGATGCTGATCTGTTACCTACCTGTTGGTGTGTTTCAGAGCTGGAGGTGATAAACTCCAGCTTGTGGTCAGGCCAGAAAATTAAGAAACAGTCATTGGATGATTTGGTGAATTCTGAGCAAAACTCTTGCTTTTATCTTCAGCTAATGACTCAGGCATATTTTAAATGCTTGGATTTGTGTCTAGCTACCACTCAGCCACACAATGGGGAGTTTTTCCTGCCATGGCCTTTTAAGGATCCAAGTCCTAAAAGGACCTGGATGAAAAGTGCTAGAGGGCAAAGCTAGCAAAAGTTAGCAATGCAAAGTTAGGAGAAAGGGGGCTGGGTGTTAACACCATCTTCTACCACAAAGACAAGGCCTTCACTGGCCTCACTTCAGCAACTCCATACCTGGAGCATTGTGCAGGGAGAGGCTGAGAGGGCTGGCACCGTTCAGCTGTGAGATGAGGAAGCTTAGGGAGATCTTGTTGTTGTTTATAAATTCCTGATGGGAGGATGTGAAGATGACAGAGCTGGGCTGCTGGTGACAGGACAAGAGCCAGTGGGCAAGAACTAAAACAAGGTAAATTCCATCTAAACATAATAGAAAACTTTGTTTTTCACTGAGAGGGCAATCGAATGCTGGAGTAGGTCGCCCTGAGAGCTTGTGGAGTCTCTGTCCCTAGAGATATTCAAAACCTTACAGGACACAGCCTCAGCCCTGGGCAGTCTGCTACAGTTGACCTTCCTTTGAGTGAGGAGTTTGGACTTAATGATCTTTAGAGGTCCTTTCCAACCTGAACTATTCTGGGCTCAATATTCAGAAGAATGTGTTTAATTTTAGCACATTAAATTTCTGTTTCCTGTCGTTGTGTCTGTCTCCCCCTCCCCTCCCTGTAACTCGTTTCCTTCACTGGACTTATTGTTATCATGGAATTCTGCTTAACAGCATAAACTTTCTGCTACCCTACATCAGCAGGCTGAAGGCTCTTGTAACCAGGTCTGAAATGGTGTAAGATCCCACAGCTCTGGAGGCTGACGTCACTTGGTCATATTTAAGGAACAGGAAGACAGAACAGGGTTGCTTTTGTCCTCTGCTTTATCATCCAGAGCAAACGGCGGAAGCCTGCTCTGGGACTGGGTCAGTGGTGAAAATCACTGCCTCAGACTCTTGCATACCAGTTGGGTCACCCTAGAGGAGGAGTGCAAAGCTAAGTAGCTCATACAAGTTGATGAGTTCTGGTAAGCAACTCTTTTGTTAGGCCATACAGATGCCAATGACTTAGATTTAGTCCCTTCTTGTGAGTTAATTCTCTTGATTTACCTTTAACAGATGATTCTTGATACCATTTTAACTTTGCTACACTTCACCACAGGAGATGTGTGATTTAGCAGAATATAGCTGGATTGAGCAGTAAACTTGTGTGCTGACTTTTTGATAAATCCTTGCCTTTTGTGTGTTAGGAATCCTGAATTTTTCTTTCTCCAAAATGCTTGGTTGAAGTTTGACTTAATTTCTCCAATCTGCTTCCAGGATCTAATAAATAAGTAGAAATGACAAATTGGAATACCATCCTTATAATTGAAAAGCCTCATACCATTCCCTTATCTGCCTTATCTATCAACCTAATTAAGTATTTTCTTCCCAAAGGTTAGAAAGCCAATCTAAATAGGCTAGATGGTCCTGAGGGAAAGAGAAAATGCAGTTGCTGAAAGATCCACATGACTTTCTTGCAAGAAAGTCTGAATTGGATGGGGCTACACTAAAATCACCAAAAAAAAAAGTTAAAGGCAGAAATTATTTCAGTAAATTGGAAGGATTCAAGTCTAGCTCTACACAGAGGGATTGCATTTTCTATACTGATCTGTTCTGCAGGTAGCTGCAGCCTTTACAACTGCTCCTGAAATAGCAGGTTCCAGCTGGTCTCTAAGCCAGAGAGCCACTCCTCAGAACTACTCTGGAGTGAGCCATGGCATTGTCATTTTCCTCCTGCCTTTGTCATTCACCTCACTGAGAATTATTCTGGTATGAGATTGTTGTTTTATACCTGGAAAGAAAGTGTGCAGTGTTTAAGGACTCTTCTGTGCCTCTGCTGTTTGTTTTCCTGCCTTGCTTTTCTCCAAAAGTGTTAATAGGTGGGAGGAAGAAAAAAAAGAGGAGTAATCCTCTGGCTTTTACAGTAACATCAGCTGCTCATTGTTGCTCCTCAGCTATTCCTTAGAGCCCAGAGGAGAAAAATACTTAGCAGAAGAAAATTACTCTTCAGAGTTTCATAAGAGGTGCAAAGTCAGTTCTGATTTCTCCAGTGCCTGGAGTGGTGTTCACTAGGGCAGGTGCAAGTCTGCCTTCTGCTGCAGCTACTGAAGATGCAGGATAGCTTAGAGCTTATCTTTGGAGAGCTAGCACCAAATAGTGCAACATATTAATGATGTTAACTAGAACCAGGTTATCAAACCCAAAATACTCATTGGTTTTTAAGGCAGGTGGATTGTGTGCAGTCTTTCCTGAATTCCTCTTTCTGTAGTCAAGAGGTTTTTATTAAAATGAGGTGTTTGTTGCCTTTGAAGAAACACTTAATACATTCTAGTTCTAAAGCCTGTTTAATTAATTTAAATGCTTCTCCTCAGAATGAAGAGTTAGATAAGAAGTATGCTGGACTTCTGGAAAAAAAATGGACATCTGTTATAAGATTACAAAAGAAGGTAAGCAGAGATCTGATGGATTTACTTGTATCCAAAGTTAACATTTGCCCCTGAACAGAATGTGGCATGTTGCCCTTGTCAAACACATGTAGGGCTTAGAAAAGAGGTCTCAAAGATTAATTTTGAGGACATTGCATAGGGAAAATAGAGAAATCCATGTTGTGAAAATAGAGAAATCCATGTTGTGGAAGATGTTTTGTCTCGGTGCTAGCAGAGACATCCTCTGGGATTCTTTCTAAAAGTGCCCTGACTGCAGTTTATGGATGGCCTGTGCAGCTGGGAGCTGGAAAGGAAAGAGGTGCCTTAAGGCACTTGTGTGCAAGGGCTGAGTAGCTGTCTGCAGAAGGCTTGGCTGGGTTAGAAAGTGGGTAAAACCCTGTGCTTTGGCCATTACCTTAAAGGGCAGAAACCATTAACTCCAGTGCATTAGAGCAAGAGACTCTGCTGCAAGTGCACAGTACAGAACTCTCTTTAGTAATGCTCAAGTGGAGCTGGAGTGTATTAAAGGGGGAAGAAAAAAAGTAAACCCCAGTGTGCTGACAGGAAAGACTATGCAGGTTAATGTATGAAGTGCTTTAACTACACCTTCAGTTTCTCTCTGGGTAAAGATGCCAGCTCGGGGCACAACCAACCACTGCAGCAGTGGCATTCCTTTTGTTAACCTCCTTCAATCCTCTGTCACAAGAATAGCTCAAACATTTGCACAGTATCTGAGCCACTGTGGTTTTGTAGAACTTTCCTGTTAAAATATTTGGGAAGTTAGGGAAGAAGAAATGTTTAATGGTTAAATTATGAAAGAATAAATATTTATAAATGATGAATTTAGGTTTGACTTTCAGAAATCCCAGCAGTGTTTATTGAGTGTTAGTAATCAGCTTGGATCTGCCCAGTCTTTGCTTTACTGTGAGTTTGGGAACCAGTTGCTGTTTGGGTTATGAATGAATGAAGATGAATTAGATCCTGTCCAAAGCTAGAAATGAGTTGTCTCCCTTTGAAATTCCATAGGTAATGGAATTAGAATCAAAGCTGAATGAAGCTAAGGAAGAGTTTACATCGGGTGGACCTCTTGGTCAGAAACGAGACCCTAAAGAGTGGATTCCTCGTCCTCCAGAGAAGTATGCACTGAGTGGGCACAGGAGTCCTGTCACTCGAGTCATTTTCCATCCAGTGTTCAGTGTTATGGTCTCTGCTTCAGAGGATGCCACAATAAAGGTAGGTGCTTGCTACCTCAGCTGGACAGAGGATGTGTGATGGGTCACATCAGAGCTTCCAGCTGGGCACATATTGTACTGGTGGAAGATTATTTTAGATTCTGCTTCAGCAGGGACACTTCTTTCAAGGTTGATGTCCTCTGTAAGCTATGCCAGTTTATACTAGTCCAATTAATATCTTCCAGAATACTTTAGTACCCTTTGACCTGAGGAAAGAATAATTAAGCTCATGTGGATTTAGAGACTGGAGAAATAGATAGAGTATTGCTGGGAGAAGGATGCAATTTGGCTGCTTGGCAGAGGAGCAGTGGTGTAGTGTATGAACAGTGATGTGAGGAGAAGGAAGCCAACTGCCTCAAGTGTGTTAAGTGCTGATTTTTAAAGCTGAATGAAGGTGGTTATGCAGCTGTATTCTGAACAGAAAAGGAATTCTTCCTGTTTGTTCTATGTGGGACATGCTAGGCCCTTGAGGTCCCTGGGACTAGGTGTCTTCATAGGCCCTTCTCAGAGTGTACAGTGGCATGAAGGGATTTGTTGTGATAAGCAAATAGATTCTCATTTTGGCATCCAGCAAGGACCTGTGTGTGCATGTTGTTAGACTGTCTCAAGGGAATTATCTTGATAAAGGATCCTTCTCATTGTTCTCTTCTGAGTTGAAAACTGCTTGGAGAAGTGCTATTCTGACAAACCTTGAGCAGTGTGATAAGCAATGTGCTTGAAAATGCAGGTTCTGGTAGTGGCTGCCTCCTGGAGAAGATGGCAATGAGAAGTGTCAGGCAGAGCTAGTTCATGAAAAGCTTTAACCTGTTCTTGTTTCTGCAGCAGGCTTGAACATAGAGGACTTGTGTCTCTTTCTTCAGGCAGACAGGGCCAGCTGAAACAGTGACAGCTCTGTTTGTTAGATGTTCTAAGAGGAGCCTAATTAGCCATGGGTTTGCTCCCTCTTAGGGATGCACTGGATGAGTTGCCTTATTCTTGGAAGTCAAGCTGTGGGGCTTGATTTCTGACTGGTGCTGCGTTCTGCTGGGATGTGATGGATTCTTTTTGTTGTGGAATGGTTTTAGATGGTGGTGGGGGTTGTGTGCTTGGGATACAGTTTTTAATGGAATGTCTAATTCTGTGCTTGAGAGAGACAAAATCTGTAGGAGCTTGTTTTGTTTCAAAGGCCTTTGTTTGTGGTTAGATGATAGAAGACTGAGTTAATTAGGAGGTGAGAATGGGGGCTCTGTGCTATCACAGTTATTAACTGCAAGCATTTAATCTCTGACAAAATTCTGTAATCTACTCGTGTGCATATCCAACTGCTCAGTGGTTTGAGTTGTCATCCCTAACCCAGTGCATTCTAAATGTTGCTCTCTAGGATGCAGAACATTTGCAGTTAGGCTCAGGGAAGCTTGGGGAAGGGTGGCAGTGGGGACTGTTAAAGATGGTGCTGTGTTGCCAGAGCTGGAGAACTAGCACAGAAAAGGGTGGAGAAAAACAGTTTAGAAAATTATAATTTTTTTTCTGTCCAAGGTTTCCTAAATTGACCTTTACTTTTAAGGGTATCGAGTGTCAAACCTGTGAGGTCCAGTGGCACTTACTTCCCTGCTGTGTGTATAATGCTTTACGCTGGCTGAGAGGCAGCTTTCAGGATGCATCAATTCAGTTAATTTCTAAGTGACAAAATCATACAAAAATAATGCTTTTTTTCCTCTGTGCTGTTAGGCTCTTTGGGGCTCACTCTTTCTTTGTCTCTTGCTCAATTAATTATTGAATAAGGTGCCAGACTGGCCTGCAGAGTGCAAATGTAAGGCTGGAGAATACAAAGAGTAATAGGCTGCTGTTAACGGATTTTCTGTTCACTTGTCAGGTGTGGGATTATGAGACAGGAGACTTTGAGCGAACCCTTAAGGGGCATACAGACTCTGTGCAAGATATTTCCTTTGACCACACTGGCAAACTATTGGCCTCCTGTTCTGCTGATATGACCATTAAGCTATGGGATTTCCAGGGCTTTGAGTGCATCAGAACTATGCATGGTAAGGTATAAAGGGAATTGATTTAGTGGTCTGTAAAGTGAAGGGATTTTATTATTATTATTATTTTTCTTAATCCAGGAAAACTGCTGATGTGGAAAGGGTTTATAAACCAGAGTATTGTCCAACAGAAAGGGGGTGTGGGGGGGATTTTGATGCTGTGTTCTGTGAGTAAGGTAGATAGTGTCTATGGAGTGAAATAGCATCTCGGATCTGTTGTGTGCGGTGCTGTGGGAAGCATCCCATAACGATATTGTAAAAATAAATGCTTAGTGGACAATGAAACTGCCTTCAAATCACTGAAAAATTACCTTCTTCACCCTTCTGTCTGCTGCACTGCCTCAGGAAGGAGCAGTGAGTGGGAAAGGAGCTGTGTGTGCAGGGTGTCTGCTGCCTCCATCTCTGGCCCTCTGTGTAGGCTCAGAAGCCAAAGGAGAAAATGAGAAAGTAAACCCACTACAAGTAGGAGATTCTGATCCTGACCGCAACTATTTTATAGTCTTGATATAAAAGCATTTTCATACTGCTGCTTGTCTTGCTTTTTTAATATCTTGTAGAAGTGGTGGGTAGGAATAAAGAATGTTTGAGAGTGATGAAAACACACACCAGAGAAAACAGAAAGCTGTTGACTTCTCTGCATCTTCAAACACTGCAGAACAACACTACTGCAGAGGAAGCATAGAGGCTGCAGCTGGCTGATAGCAAGCAAATGAAGTAGTGCCAAGGGGGTTGCTTGGCCTTTAAAGATTTCTGTATGAATACACAGGCAGTGTGTGCAGTTTTGTGAACTGGGTGACATGAGTGTGGGTGAGCTGCCTTCACTGTCTTACATCCCTTCAACTCAATTGCAAGTAAAAAGAAACAGTCTTTTCAGTGAGGAGTTGTAAAATACCCTGCTTGCACTATAACCAGTAATCTCTGACACTTCAGCTCCCTGATCACTGGTTTGAGTGCTTTGTTGTGGTTGGAGTTCACTGGGGACTCTGAGCTCTTAATAGAAGGAGTGGAAATGAAAATGGGGAAGTCGTACATCGTAGTGCCTGGTTGCAAGGTGCAGCGTAGCTGCCAGTAATAGAAAAGAGGCAACTTATTAGTGAACTTAGTGGCTCTAACCTTTAGGAAAAAAGAACATCAGATCTTCAGACAGAGAGGAAGCTGTTTAATGCCTCTAAGATGTTGAGAAATGATATCTACTCCAAACTGATCTCAGAGCTGATCCCTTCCTATGTTCTGTCCCATTGCAGCCGTACAAGTGTTGCTTGCAGCGCTGAGTCTCTGGCTTTAAAACATCTTAGAGGAATCAGTGAGACCATTTCAAAGCACGCTCAGTGTCTAGCCTGTGTGGGTTCTAAAAATATAAACGATTATTTCCTAAACCCTCAAGCTTACATGTAAAGATTATTCCATAAAACATGTACCACTGCTGTACCTCCTTGTCCAAGATAAATGAATAGGCAGTTCTGCGTGCTCTGCAACCAACTATTAAAGTACCACTTAATAAAGCTTTTATTGGTATCTCTTCTTTTTTTTTTAGGTCATGATCATAATGTTTCTTCAGTAGCCATCATGCCTAATGGAGATCATATAGTTTCTGCCTCAAGGGATAAAACTATCAAAATGTGGGAAGTCCAAACAGGGTAAGTGCACTTCTGGCAAAACATGGGCACCGAAACAAAGGCAGTGTAAAGTGCTGTGTGTTGGAAATGGGTCATGGGAGTCTTGAATGTCAGCAAACATTGTCTGAATTGAGGTATGATATCGTGCCCTTTAGAATAATGCATGGCAGGATTCTGCCTGAAATCAGTCAGCACGGGGTTTAAATTTCAGTACTGGCTAATTAAAACTGGCTTTATCTTGGTGAGAGCCTCGAGTGCAGGATGCCACAACTCAGGACCAGGCAGAAGTGTAAATTCACTGGGGAACCAGAAGCTTGAGGAGAGGGGAGAAATGTGTTACCTTTCTTGACACAGATCAAGGCGTCTCCTCTGCTTTTGCTTTGGGAGCTGTGTGTGCAGGGTTTGCTGGGTTGTGGTTTGATTGGTTTATTTTCTTTTACCATTTCATTCCTCACTTGTCTCTCCATGACCTGTAGATCTCCACTTGTTCTTAAAACACCTTTTTAATGCAAACTGTGTAAGCTTCTTTGTTTTTCCCCAAGCTTCCTGTTTTCTACCTTAACAAGAATTTGCTGGTTCTCAGCTGTCACTTTTCTCATGTTCACTTCCTCTCCATGGCTGTTTTCTGTCTCCCTGCATCATCCAGGATGGCCACGTGCACGCTGAAATATTTTCTCTTGACTTGTAAGGATGCTTGACCTACTCTTAGATCTGAAATGCATCCCTGATGGCTTCACTGCAGCGTGGGTTGGGTCATCATTGTTCCTCTTCTCTCCACAGTTACTGTGTGAAGACTTTCACGGGTCACAGAGAATGGGTGCGCATGGTGCGGCCTAACCAGGATGGCACCCTCATTGCCAGCTGTTCTAACGACCAGACGGTGCGCGTCTGGGTGGTAGCCACAAAGGAGTGCAAAGCTGAGCTCCGGGAACACGAGCACGTGGTAGAATGCATCTCCTGGGCCCCTGAGAGCTCCTACTCCACCATATCAGAAGCTACAGGATCAGAGGTAATGCCTCCGAATCAGCAGAGACAGTAAGATTTGTGACTCTGCTCCTGGGTACTGCTTGGAGTAACTGAGGTTTGTTCTCCAAGCGCTTGGCAGATCTAAGTGGGCGGGCAAGGATTTGGTGTGCTGGTAAGCCCCCATCTTGGCTTCATGGAATCCATGCTCTTGTGTGAACAGTAGGACCCTGCCCCCCCTGCAGGAGAGATGTTCTGTTTCTGAGGTTGGGAGTGGGACCACCTTCTCGTGTTTCAACAAAGAAATGTGGAAGGCGTAAGCTGAGGGTCGTAAGGATGCTCAGCAGGTGAAAGTTGTGGGAGGCAGTGTCAGGAATGCAGAAATGCAGCTTCCTTGGGTGCATGGTACGAATGAAGCTCTGACTGCCACATCCTAGTGTGTAGTGAGAAAGCATTCTTCAACAAAAATAAATCCTCCCCCTTGTGTGATTTTTCTCTGGTTTGGTTGCTAAAGCTTCAAGGAAGGCTCACTAAAGGTCAGCCAAAATTGCCTTCCCAGGGTGATGAAGTGTAGAAGAAATGGCTAGAAATGATCTCCCATTTCTAGCTAAACAACCCCAGGCATTCCTGCCATTCCCTCAGCCTCAGAAAGGACCCAGATACCCAAGGGGAAAAATCGATATGCAGCAGGGATGTGTGTAGTGATGGATTTTACAGATTTCAGTCGAGTTTTACTTGCATCCTTTAGAAAATCCTTATAATCTTTTAATTAGAACTCAATTACATTTCAAAGCTTCCCTTCCTCCGGCAGTGCTGCTGCAGCGCCTGCGCTGCCCTCTGCTGGCCGGCCCGGCGCAGCGCAGCTCTGGGCTTGCAGCCAACAGCGAGCGACCTCAACCTCGCAACCGAAACGTTGCAAGGCCTCAGAACTGAGGCTTGCTTTCATGCTTTGCATGGTCGTGCATAGAAATAAGTTCAGAGTAGGAGCTTGTCAAAAATTCTTAAACGAGCTTTGTTACCTGTTCTGAAGAATGAGAATGCCCTGCTCTGTCTGCCCTTCAGACCCCTCCCTCCCGAGGTGTCCCCCTCTGCCTGAGCTGTGTCTGCTGTTAAAAGAGGATGTCTTGCAGTTGACAAGTATGGATTCAGAGTATTTGGCTTGGTGTGTCAGCAAGATGTCATTTCTTCAAGAGATTAATTTATTTTGGGGGTGTTTATTTCACCTGGTATCAGTAACAAAATAGGTTGTGTTCATCAGCTGGAAGCTGTCACACGATCCAATGTTGCTGCTAAGAAACAACACTCAGAAGGGATCTACTTCCTCCCTCCTCTCTCCCACTGTGTCCTATATGTGCTGTGACTTACAACATAATTTTCTGTAGACTAAGAAGAGTGGCAAGCCTGGGCCTTTTCTGCTGTCTGGATCCAGAGACAAGACCATTAAGATGTGGGACATTAGCACTGGCATGTGCCTTATGACACTTGTAAGTTCATTGGTGTTTCTCTGGTGGTCACTGCTGCATGTGTAAACCCAGTCTGAAGGGAGCCAATCCTTACATGTTTGTGTTTTCAAGAGAAGTAAGACAAGCACTGGAAATGCACAGCTGTAGTGGCTCCTGTGTTTCAGATCTTGGTGGTGTTAAGCAAGACAGGGAGTCTCAACATGCAGTTTGAGTGCAGGAGTGCTGTGGTGTAGCTTTGTGCAGAGCAGCTTGGTTTGTCTCCAGAGGGTGCTGCTCCTCACCTCACCTCTGTCTGCTGTGAGATGCTGCGTTCTGGCCTTCATGTGGGCCAGGAGCTGCTCTGCCAGCTGGGATTGGGGAGCAAAGCTCTGCAGGTCACATGAGGGCTTCTGTTTGCCTCCAAGGACAGGAACTGCCATTGTTGGCAGAACTGAGAGCTGCAGTAATAGAAACTGAAGATAAGCTTTGGGTTCCTGGAGGGTTTCGGAAGCTGAGCGCATTCCTTGTGGGAAGCGGGCAGGGAAGTTGCCTTTGGCGTAGCCTGCGTGGTGGGATGCTTAGCCTGGGCAGATGCACCTGCTGACTGCTGTCTCCTTGTGCAAAGGTGGGCCATGATAACTGGGTACGTGGCGTTCTGTTCCATTCTGGGGGGAAGTTTATCTTGAGCTGTGCTGACGACAAGACTCTCCGTGTCTGGGACTTCAAGAACAAGCGATGCATGAAAACCCTCAATGCGCACGAACACTTTGTTACCTCTTTGGGTAGGTATCCTCCTGCAGGGCTCCTGCAGAGTGCTGCAGCCTTCTCTACACCTTCACCAGCTTTAGAGCTCAGCACTGAGCTAGACAGACCCCTTGTGGATGCTGCTGAAGCTTTCTACTGGATGTGTTTTAATGAGGACAGTGCTGGATTTTTCCGCTTCCATTGCCAGTGTTGCACACCAGATAAAGATGTTAACTGCCAGGGGGTGGTGTAACCTTCCCCGTGGAGTGTGTAGGGATTTGGAGAGTGGTCTGTTGAAAATGCTTGCCCAGCAAAAAAAAAAAAAAAAAAGCCAAACAAAACCAAAGAAACCAGGTTGCCCGAGGAGGTTGTGGCTCCCTCCTCCCTGGGGGTGTTCAAGGCCTGGTTGGATGAGTCCTTGAGCAGTTGAGTCTAGTTGAGGGGTCCCTGCCTGTGGCAGGGAGGTTGGAGAAGATGATCTCTGAAGTTTCTTCCAACCTGAGTCATTCTAGGATTCAAACATAAGGGGAGGCAGAGAGGCACAAAGCAAAATGGTAGGAAAAACCTCAGCACTCCACACTTGGCACTCCTGGCTGGCATTGCCACACCTGGGCAGACAAAACCCAGTGCACTTGAGGTTTGAAGTTCTAGCTTGCAACCTGTACTGCCTGCAGCAGGAAGAAATCAAGTTTCTGCTGATTATCTTCAGTGGACAGCTGAAGTTCTGTTTTCTGGTAGCACTTTACCAATTTTGAGATCTGTTTTGCTCCTCTCTGTTGTGACTTCATCTCAATTGCTTTTCCATGAAATTCCCTCATGGCTGAACCAAAAGTACATTTCCCAAGATTTACAAAATTCCAGCATGAGAGAATCTGGAGAAGAGAAGGTTCCAAGGGGGCCTTATTATGGCCTTCCAGTATCTGAAGGGGGCCTACAAGAAAGCTGAGGAGGGACTTCATAGGGTGTCAGATAGTGACAGGAATGGGGAGGGGAATGGATCCAAGCTAGAGGACGGGAGATGTATATTAGATGTTAGGAAGAAGTTGTTCCCCATGAGGGTGGTGAGACACTGGAACAGGTTGCCCAAAGCTTGAAACATGAGAGTATTGACTGCAGGTCTTTATTGCCACACAAGAAGGTGTTTTCTGTTCCCAAATTTTTAACATTTCCATGAGCACTGCACTGGCTGAAAGGATGGATGGGCTGCTTTTTAGAGGTTTTATTTGGTGTTTGCAGCAGATTATTCCTTATATCTTCAGAATGTCTTTATGAGGTCGCTGAGACACTGGAACAGGCTGCCCAGGGAGGTGGTGGAAGCCTCATCCCTGCAAGTTTTCAAGGCCAGGCTGAATGTGACTCTGAGCAACCTGATCTAGTGTGATGTGTCCCTGCCTGGGGCAGGGGGGTTGGAACTGGCTGATCCTTGAGGTCCCTTCCAGCCCTGACTGTGATTCTGTGAACTTGCCCTTCAGAACTGCAGAGGTGTTGAGCTTTGAAATGCAGCCTTCTGTCTGGTAGGAATATTATTTTTTTTTGGCTGAAGGAAGAGTGTCAAGACCCAGAGGTGTGGATCCCCTCTTAACTTGAGCTTTTCTCTCCCCTGCAGATTTCCACAAGACGGCACCGTACGTGGTCACTGGAAGTGTAGATCAAACAGTAAAAGTGTGGGAGTGCCGTTGATTTGAGTCACATTTGCCCCCCTTTTTTTCCTTCTGGATGCACTCAGATACCATGGTTACCCATTGAGCTCTGTTTAAATAAATATTGTCCTTTCATGTAAATTATTCTGGATGTAGATTGAGCTTATTAAATGTTACACACAAAGTATTCATGCATGGTGAATCCAAATTGTATACTGTAAATTTACCTACGTTGTCTAGAAGTACCATAGGTTTAAGAACATGGGCTGGCATTGGTCACATCAGACCTGAGAAGGCAGAAGTTGGCTAATTGGAATAGGGGCACTTAACTGATTAGTTGACAGTGTCGTTCTATGTCGGATAATGATTCCTGTTTGTTTTTTTTTTTGTTCTCCCCCTCCCCCTTTCTGCTGTCTGTTGGTGCCTGAATTGGTGACCTCATTTGGGAAAACAAAACAAAAAGGTTTTGTAGGGCTCTTTCAGAAACGTGTATCTATGTAACATCACTTAAGTGTGCTTAAATAAATCTTCTCTAAGAATACTAAGCTAATAAGGCTGCGATTCAGAATCTTCTGAACCTTTATCTGTAATTAATGGAAATTAATTAAACTCTGGAATATTTGTCATGAAGCATACTATTATTTTTTTTTTTCTGCCAAATCAACAGAATCCACTTGTTTTGGCCTCCTGTCACGCAAGGGTTTTGGTATATTTATATTAACTAACTGTAAACCTGAAATAAGACAACAAATCTTAGTAGCAGCTGGTGTGATAAATGTATTTATTTTTTATTTGGTCATTCAATGGTTAAGCTGTGCTGTTAAACTAAGTTTAAATGGGTTTTTTGTTTGCTTTTTTTTTTTTTTTTTTTTTTTTTTTTTTATGTTAAACAAACTTCCAGGGGGNTTTTTTTTTCTTTTTTTAATGCTAGACAAACTTCCAGGAGGAGTTGTCCATCCCACTAGAATTTAGGGATCTAATTTCCAGTAGAGCTGAATCTCCCAGATGACTGCCATGGTACAACTTGCTGTTTGCTCTCTTGTTTGTTAGCAATGTGCAATTCCTATGACATCAGAGTATCAAAAGTCCACTTCCCTCTGACCTACTTGCACAGGAGGCTGGGCTAGGCAAAGGTTTCTTGCTTTCTTTTAGTGCCTCCTTGGAAACCCTTCCGAAAGTGAGGTGATGCTTGGACAATGTGGAGTAAAAAAACATCCTGTGGTTTGATAGTGAGGAATAGGTTGGGATGCAGCACTGAAATGCTTTAAAAATCCCTTGAGAATCAGATTGGGACAGACTGACACAGGCTTCCAAAAGAGAAATGCCACCACCAAAGCAAAGTCCATCTGTCAGAATGAACATTGGAACCCAAAGCCATCAGCCCAGCTTGGTTATTGGGGTTTGAGTGGTGAATACAGATTCCTAAAGTTACATCTTTTGATCTCATGCAAAGGAAAAGATGATAAACTAATACTGTCATCAGCATTTTTGTGGGTGGCAGATCCCACTGTAGCTAACAATGCTGACAGACACTTACCAGACTAACCAGGTCCTTTTTAAAAGTCCCCTCTGAGACCTACCAGGTGCTGCCGTTTTAACAGGTGCCCTCCTGCTTTGTTTTACCCCCTCGGTTTGATCCTTGGCTTTTTAAACTGTCCCTTTGAGAAGTGAGAGCCCTTGGCCGGCGCGGGGCGGGCTGCAGGCTGTGCACACTGAGCTGCTGTGAGGGCTGGGGTGGGTGCTGTGAGCCCCTGCAGCCCCCCACAGAGGCATCCTGGCAGGGAGGGGAGGAGAGGGAGCTGTGAGCAGGGTGTTGTGGAGCCAGTTTCAGATTCAAGCTATCTCTTCAGTGTGTGTTTCTGCAGTTGAGCATGCACAGATAGTCTCTTTTGTTGGTTAGCTGCTTGGGCAGGAAGAATTTTGCTGCTTTTTTTTTGTGGGGTGGGGTGGGGATTGGTCTATTTGAGAATTGCAGCTAGAGGAGTAGTACAGCTTCCAAGTCCTTAGTGCAGCTGTAAAGCAACCCAGCTGCTTCCTTCCTGCTAGGACCTATCCACTTTATTATTTAAGTCTAAAGTAACCCACACTCATGTACATAGTTCCTAGACGTGGCTGAGACATTTAAGGTACCTATGAAGTGCAAGTTGTCTCCTGCATTGTTTTCCCCTTGGCGAGGCCGAGGCCCCCGTGCAGTGCTGCTGTGGCAGGCTCCGGGCAGCGCTGCGGCTCCCTTGGCAGCCTTCCGTAGCCGGCAGCCACTGATCTCAGGGATGGGCCCGCACGGATCACAAGCTGAAGCCCTGGTTAGACCAAAACGCAGGAGCTGGCTGCTCGGGGTGGTGCCACACTGTGCTGAACCGTGCCCAGCCTCCTGTCAGCTCATCCTGTGCCTTTCCTGTCAGATGAGTACAACCATGAGGTTACCGCTTTGGGTTACAAAATAACCTACCTTGGAGGGCGTGAGAGGTTCGCTGCTGCTTTGTCGTTTGTCCTTTCTGGAATTGGCATCACCTAAACCCCTTCTCTCTCTCTCTCAACTGTGTTACCTAAACAGACTTGTTGGCTTGGACCCGACAGACATTCCAGTGCCACAGGGACGCAGTGTGCCCAGCAGTGTGCCCAGCAGTCTTAGATGCATTCAAAAAAAAAAGGAAAAAAAAAAAAAAAGTGCAACCTTTGTTGTGGATTTAGAATCTGGAAGTTGCTGTATTTTAGAGCATCTTGCACTTTAGGAGATGAAAACGAACCCGTCCTGCTTTTGTGTGTGGTGTGACCAATGATGTGCCCGGGGCACTAATTCAAAAGAACCCCCTCCCCCCACCCCTAGTTGCTAGTGAGTTGTGCAGGGGCCGTGGAGCACTGTAGTGTGTGAGAGCTTTGGCTGTAGACTCACCAGCCCCAGCCCAGCTGTCCTGTCAGTTCCTGCTTCTCCTCTCCTCCTGTTTTTATGTGAACTGCCTGAGAAAAGAAAACCACTCTTAAATAGCTTTTTTTTTACTTGCCTGAAAGCTATTTAAAAGCAAAAGATGAGACTTTGTTTTTTTGTAGACAGTGGTGGCTTGGCAAATCCTTTTCGTGGTTTGAGTATTGGGAAAGTTGTGAGCTGAGTGAAGCACAAACACACTCAGGGTGAGTCGTTGCTGCCTGGCTGTCCCTAAAGCCCCCTCCCCGTGCTTGCAGTCGCTCTCCCAGCCAGAGCAGGTGCAGAAGGTGGGCAGGGTGAAGGAGTTAGGAGTGGGAAGGGTGAGTTGGATTTACAAGTCACGCCTGGACTTGACTGGCCTTTTATCTTTCCACTGTGTCATGTAAGTAGCTGCTTTCCTGTCCTGCCTTTCCCTCGGGTTTCCCCAGTTCATGCTGAAGATGATTTAGCAAGACTTTCACCTTTTTAGAAGTTGATCCTGACATTGACATGAAGGCAAAGGCTGAGTTTTGTCACGAGGATGTTAGAGGTTGCAATCGGAGCAAAGAGTTCCCAGCCTGTAGGAGCTACCTGAAGCTATTGGCTCGATTTCAACAAACCCCAATCAGTCAAGGAATGTATATAATACTGCTCTGTGTTTTACAGTAAGATTTGTTGCTCTCAGACTGTGTAAAACAAAATTTATTCATGTTTTCTGCATATTAAAAAAATCTTATTGTACCAATTGGTAAAACTATTAAATGCATATAAAACCAGACCTGGCTTTGTTTCCTTGGCTGTGAGAATGGAAGCTCTTCTGAACAGAACTAGGTGGTGCTGCACCCTTCACCTTTGGCTCCAAGCCTTCCCCACCTCCCTTTGGTAGCCTTTGGGCTTGCTTTGAGGACACCTCAAGGTGTTCTTCACAGAGTGGTAGGGGTTGGAAGGGACCTTGAAAGGGACCCATCTCCCTAGTAACCTGGCTGAGAGGAAATGGGCTGAGGTTGTGCCAGGGAAGGTTTAGGTTGGATGTTAGGAAAAGCTTTACTGAGAAGAGTGGTGAGAGGTTGGAAGAGGCTGCCCAGGGAGGTGGTGGTGGAGTTGCCATCCCTGGAGGTGTTCAGGAAGCTGTAGATGTGGTGCTGCAGGATGTGGTTTAGTGGCTAGAGTCGTTGGGGTACAGTTGGACTCAAATCTTAGAGGTCTTTCTCAACTTCAGTAACTGTGATCCAGTCCAACCCCCTGCCAGAGCAGGGTCACCCAGGGACACATTCAGGTGGGTTTGGTAAGTCTCCAGAGAAGGAGACCACAACTTCTCTGGGCAGCCTGCTGCAGGCCTCTGTCACCCTCACAGTGGAAAAAGCTTCTCTGTATATTCCTGTGCAACCTCCTGTGCTCCAGCCTGCCCCCACTGCCCCTTTTCTTGAGCCCCTTGCTTGCAACTGGGGCAGTCACAGGTGTCCCTGGTCTCTTTGAGGTGAGGCTTTGCAGGAAGCTTTGTGGGTGCTGCTGGGTTTGTAGGTGTTGTGCAGGGCTGCCCTGGCTGGAGCTGTGCCTCCAGGGCAGTGCTGCTGGCTCACAGCTGCTGTCTGCTGTGTGGGAGCTCACAAGAGAGCTGTTTGGAGCTGGGTAATGTTCCCATGCTGCTGCCTTTCCCTTGGGGTCCTGACTGCCCTCCCTCCTCTGGAGCTGGTAGGTCCTTGGCACTACTTTGAGTTGGTTCTTTTAGGTTTATTTTTCAAGAACTTGTGAGCTGAGCCCTGAGAGCAACCAAAACCTCAAAGGTAAAGAGAATATGGAACAAATGTTGCTAAGTGCAGTTACTGAAGAGCTTGTGTAGCCTCAGCAACTGCATTTGCAGCCTTCAGCTTCACCTCAAGGTGCTTAAAAAAGCCCAGGGAGTACCTGGGCTTTGCTCCCCACTTTCCCTCTTGAGCAAGATGGAGAAGCAGCTCCTCTGGAGCAGCTGTAGACACAAGAGAGTGGCTCTTACTTCTGTGGGTTGGGGGTTGCTGGAGTGGTTCTGGCCCTAGTTGTATTTCTGGCCTTTTGGGGTCACCTGGGAAGGGGCTGTGAGCATGGGAGTGTGCAGCTCACTGAACATTTCAGTGAGCATGCTCTAAAATGGTCCAGGAGCCATGCAGGTGAAACAGCCCCAGCTGTGAGCATCACCGAGGAAGAGCAGCTGGGGCAGAGGGCAAACCCCAGCAGAGAGGAGCACCCAGGGGACACTGAGCCCTCTTGCCTCCTGCTCAGAGCAGGCTCTGCAGCACCCCGTGGGGCACTGAGCCCTGTTGCCTCCTGCTCAGAGGAGGCTCCAGTGCTGGTGTGCAGATGAAAGGTACCCAACAGCTGGCTCCTGTAAACTGTAAAGAAACCAAATAAATACCTAGAATAGTTTAAAAAGCTTTTAATGGACTGAAAGACACTAGGAAAAGAAAAATCTTGTAGGAAAAGATGCACTGAAGTAATTTATTGATTGCTTTCCAGGAAATTCAGAATCTCTCTACTTAGGAGCAAGTTCTTTGCAGCAAAGACTCCTCCTGCTTCACCACCACCTCGACCACCGTGGAGGCTGCTCCCTGCTTCCCCCACCCCAGGGTTACAGGTACCTGTGGTGCAGGGGAGGGGACGGAGGGCACAGAGCGTGGGAACAGCACAAGTTCTCCCGAGGGTCAGTAAAAGCGAGGCCGATTAGCGGAGGGGGCGGTCCGGGACGGGCAGCAGGAGCCAGGGGCTGGACGCCAGCCGTGGGCGGTCCACAGCTGGAGCTGTTTGGAGAGAGGACATTCAACTCTGTCGGCACACCACGGCCCGCAGCGGCCACCTCTTACCTGCTCTGGGCCAGGCTCTGGCCAGGGGAGCAGCTGCTGGTCGTGGACAGCCACCACAGGACCTCTGTGTGTGTGGGGGGGGCAGGGAGGGGACAGCAGAGTTGGGTGAGTGGCGTCTACCATGGCAGCAACCTCCATTGCCAGCAACGGAAGCTCCTCAGGCAACAATCCAAAACCAGTGTGCAAAGAAAGGGAGGCAGGAGAGTGCTGGGGGCAGTGGGGAGTTAGGTCTCATTTAAAAGCCCCTCCCCAGAGCCTGGCAGCTTCAGGTATGAGTCCAGCTTGCCCCTTGGGTCACAGCCCAGCAGCTGGGCCTGGGACTGTTCCCAGCAAGACCCCATCCTGTTTCTGTTCCTCTCCTCCTGCCCTCCACTCCTTGTAACGTGGCCCCAGTTTCCTGCCAAGTCCCCGTGGTGCAGCCCTGGGTGGGTGGCACTGCCAGGCACTGGGGTGTCCATCGTAGTGATGTTTGTGTGCGTTTCCAGCAGGCAGCCCCCCCCCTCTTTGGATGCAGCACCCCAAGTTACTCAGAGCAGAGGTGGGGCTGGCAGTAGCATATATAACTCTTTCTATATATATCTCATCTCTTCTCTATAGCTTTACCTCAAAAATTAGAATGTGAATGTTACAAAACCCCCCTGAAATGCCAACCTGCCAACCAAAAGTAGGGAAAAAAACCCCAATGGGTGAAAGGAATCCAATGGCTGGGTCCTGATGTAGAAAATGCTGAAGCCCCCCAAGCCTGCCCCTCCAAAGGGCTGCAAGGCAGCTGAGCCACGCAGAGATGGCTGCTGGCTTCTCCTCAGCACAACCTAGGCTGGCACTGGGGCAGAGAGGGGAGAAGTAAATCAACCTTTTGGCTTGGAATCCACATGGTATGAGACCGCTGGGCAGGGAGTGGGGGCTGGCTTTGTACTGGTTGAGCAAAGCAGTGTCCTTAAGTCAACATAAAAATGACCTGAGAAATGTCACAAGCCTGGAGACAGTTGGTGTGGAATCACTTCTGTACAGAGTAGAAAGAGGAGGAGGAGGCCAGGCACACGCACACAGCAGCCACACACACGCTCACAGGAGGGCAGGTGGCCCCGGGGGCCTGCTGGCCCCTCTGCCCTCCACGTGGCAGCCAGGCCCCCTCAGACAGATACATTTCTCAGCTTCGTTCTTTGCATTGTGTATTAATTGTACCAGTGCAATAACATTGTCCAAAAAAAAAAAAAAGGGAGCNAAAAAAAAAAAAAAAAAAAAGGAGGAGCTGCTCCCCCAGGGGCTCCCAGACCCGGGGGCAGAGTCAGAAGAGGGTGGTTTAAACTTGGGTTTTGTTTTTGTTTCGTTTGAAGCGAGGTACATGTTAAGCAGAGCTGTGTGTTAAGGGGATCTCAGCAGAAGGCAGGCTTGGCTCAGCTGCTTTCTCCTCCACAGCTTTGTCCTCTGGCTCCAGCTGCTCACCACTCTTTATGCTCTCCTGGAGCTGCTGGCGTCGCTGCACCTCTGCTTTAAGGTTCTCCAAGTCTTTTTGGCTGAAGGGGAAACGGGGAAGGGGAGTAAATGTTAGGAGCAGGGTGAGGCACAGGGACAAGTGATAGGCAGTGGAGTGGGAGCCTCTGGAACAGGTTGCCCAGGGAGGTTGTCTTGCAATGACAGGAGAAGGGGCAATGGGTTGAAACTGGCAGAGGGGAGATTGAAAGTGGATGTTAGGAGGAGGTTGTTTGCAGTGAGGGTGGTGAGACACTGGCACAGGTTGCCCAGGGAGGTTGTGGAGCACAGAAGCACAGAATGGGATCTTTGATCATGTTGGGTGCTTCTGTGCTCCACAACCTCCCTGCAGGTCTTCTGTGCTCCACAACCTCCCTGCAGGTGTTCAAGGCCAGGTTGGAGGAGGCCTTGAGGAAGCTGTACTAGTGGGAGGTGTCCCTGCCTATGGCAGAGGGTTGCAGCTGGCTGAGCTTTGAGGTCCCTTCCAAACTAAACCATTCCATGATCAGGCCAGCACCACGATCTCAGCTAATGCTTGCTGTAAACAAGCCCTGTAGGGCTGGGGAAGGAGCCCCTCAAGATGTGCTTAAAGCCCCTGTCCTGCTGAGCAGCCTGGTCTGTAGCAGAGCCAGAGCTGCTCTTCTCTGCTCACTTCAGCCCTGCTGGGCAGAGACCACTGCCTGTGCCCCACCACCTTCCACTCTGCAAATGGAGATGAACAGAAGAACCCCTGTGCTGCTGGGGTGGGCTGAGAATACCAGGAGAGGACATGTTAGCTCCTGGCTGCTTCCAGAGCAAGCCCCAGGACAAGTGCCACAGTGGTGGCCTTGCCTACTGCTCCATCAGCTCTCCAGGACAGGTGTCCAAAGCCCTTCAGCTCCATAGAGCTGTTTGGGTGAGGTCAGTTTCCTGCTCAGGGCTCCAGGCTGGAAAGGGACACCTGCTGTTCTGGGCTATGTTCCTCCAACCTGGTGCTTTAGTGCCACTCAAGAGTGCCCAAGGATCCTGCAGAGCATCCCTTCAGGGGACCCAGCAGCATCTCCAGCAGGTTTTATGCAGCAGTGACAGTTTCTGAGGTAGCTGAGCTCACTGGAACCTCCAGAGCTGGGATCTGTGACTCTTACTGCAAAGGGAACCAGTTTGGGTTTCTGCTGCCTGAGGAGCAAGGCTAAGCCCAGCTGCAGCTCAGACCCAGGGGGGATTCACTCTACCTTAGTGGAATGAAGAGAATTCCATTGATAATGTTGAGCTGCTCCAGGACACTGGCCATACTGGGAGCTGTGAACTGCAGCAGGAGAGAAAAGAGTTGTAAAAGTCAAAACCCAGCTCAGAGCTCCTAAGCAGGTGCAGACACCACCAGTTTTAAGAAGCTGGGGCCTGGTGTGACACAAGCAGCTGGGAGCTGGCACAGTTTGTGTTTTCTACCTCTTTATACCCCTGAGTTGAAAAGCAGCATCCAGAGGTGTCCAGCCAGACCCCATGGCTGACCTCCCCTCAGAGGGCACCACTGCCCACAGAGCTCAGGTACATGCAGTGGAGAGGTCAGCTCAGACTGTGGTGCTTGGTTGGGTTCCTTTGTCTCCTCCCAGTGTTGGCACCAGGGTGAAGCCTTTAATCACTGGGCTAGGGGCTGAGCCCTTTAGCTGGACACTGACTCCTGGACTTGACCATTTACTTGATTCAGAGTCCTCCAACAACTGCCAGAGGAGAAAACCCAACCACTCCCTGCAGACCACTGCCCAGCTCTGCCCCTTCCAGCAGGGAGCCTCTGCAGCTGCAGGCCTCCTGCCCATGGGCTTCAGGCAGCTGCTGCTGCACAGCAGGGCAGGGACAGCACCCACAGCACCCACCACAGGAACTCCTGTGTGCTCCCCTCCACGTGCCATGGTCGGGCTGGTGCAGATGAGCTGCCAGCTGCAGGGGCAGATAAGAGCAGCTGGGTTTGGCCCAAGAGGCCCAATCTGCTCCTGCTCCACACAGAGCAGGGCAGGGCCCCCACGCTCTGCTGCCCAGCCTCCCCACACCACAGGCTGCTTGGAAGGAGAACAAAGTGCCCTGCTGAGGGATGGCAGCAGGTTTCAGGGTGAGGAAACTGAAGTCTCTCTGGATTGAGCAAGCTGCCCACAGGCAGTGAGTCAGCAGAGGGGCAGGTTTGTGCAGAGGTGGCCCAGGCACTGCACTGCCCAGCACGTCCTTAGCACCTTCCCTGGCTGTCCTGCAACGCAGCTGCTGCCCTCACTGGGCTCAGGAGGAAGAACCCAGAGGAGCTCAGCTCAGAGTGGAGGGCAAATACCCAGTCCATGCTCTGTGCAGGGACCTCCTGCCCGCGGAGGGGCTGCCGCCAGCACCAGCGCCCCCTGCCCACATGTGCTCAGGTGTCCTTCAGGAGCAGCCAAGCACGGAGCTGACTTCCCAGGAGTGCTGCCCTCAGCCCGGGGTACCTTCAGGGGCATGATGTTGGCGTTGGAGCCGTTCTTGTAGATCTCGTTCATTGTGCGTTGCAGGGCCACTGCTTGCTGGGTCAGGTACTTCAAGTACTCTGAGCTCTCTTTGGTCTTTTCATGGTGTTCTCCAAGCTGAGCAGAGGAGAGAGGAAAATAAGCCCAATGCAGGGGACAGGAAGACAAATCACAACGGGACTCAAACCAGGCTTGCTCCTGGGCTCTGCTGGCTCAACATCCTCACAGAAACTCAGAGCTACGTTTCACTGCCCTGGCATTCAGAACACAAACACAGGGGTTCCTCTAGCAGCCTGATTATCAGGATGACACAGTTCCAGCAGGCAGGAGCAGGCCTGCAGGGTGAGCAGCATTGCCTCCAGCAGGCTGTCAGACAGGCCTGAGTCACAGCTGCAGACCTGTTGGGACAAACCCAGGGCTGGGGCACAGCTTTCCCTGTGGATCAGCAGGGCTGTGAGCAGCTCAGCTCCAAACCAGTCTGGGTCCTGCAAAGAGTGCAAAGAACACAGCAGCTCTTTGAGTGCCCTGGCAGGACGTGGTGTGTGCCACCAGCAGAAGCTTCTCTCCAGCACAGAGGGCACAGAAGAACAAACTTGCAAGAGGCCACTGAAGTACTCGTGCAGAGAAGAGGTCAGGCACTGCCCAGGGGAGCAGCTGTGCCCCAGCCCTAGAAAGGACATTCCCTGGTGCCTGCTCAGAGCTGCTCCTAGGCTCCAAGGCCTGGCACTGGGCTCTGGCAGGGCAGGGCAGGCTCCTCACCTGGTTTTTGTAGATGGTGTAGCCTTCCTTCTCGTGCTGCAGTGCCGACCGGAACTCCGCTTTGCTCTCGTACACGCGGGCGACCAAGTGGTGGCTGAGGGAAGGAGAAGGCTTCAGGGGCACAGGCATGAAGCAGCAGCAGCTCTGCATGGCAGCAGCCTGGCCCCAACACAGTCCTGCTGAGGCTGAGAGCCTCCACAGCAGCGTGAAAGGAGCCAGACACAGGCTCTGAGCACAGCAGCCCAGAGGGAGCTGGCGCTGCTCTGGGCTGGGCATCTGTGGAATGCTGAGAAGGGACCTGCAGGAGCACAGACTGAACTGGGGGCACCCTGGAAAGCTGATGGCCAGAGCCATGAACTGACTGGAGGCAGCACCAGAAAGCACCTTGGGGCCAGATTTGTTAACTGGAGAAGGAGGAAGCAGCTGTAAGCCCCTGCTCTTCAAACAGAGCCTTTCTGTTTCTTGGAAAGCCAAGGTGGGAGTTACTGGATTCATCACAGCCAAAAGTGAAGCCAGAGATCACCCACGGGAGAGTGGCCCAGCTGGACACAAGTCCCTGGGGCTCCCTCCACTTGGGAGGGCTGACATGGCCTGGACTTTCCTTCCTCAAAGCTGCTGGACTGAAACTCGTTTCTGGTTTTGGCAGTGTTGCTCTGGGAGGTGAATCAATCTCATCCAGCCCCCCAGAGCTACCAAGGGAAGGCAGGATGCCCTCTGCAGAATGCAGATCCATCAACTGCTGGCAGACAGATTGGACTCCTGTGGGTGCTCAAGAAGATTGATTGTCACCCTGACCAAGAGCAGATGGGCTGCAGTGTGATGGTAACCAGGAGAGGGCCGCAGCGTGGCTGGGCCCGAGCCAGTTCTGTACTCAAGGGCAGTGCCTACCGCAGCGAGGAGCAGCTCCTCAAGGTGCCAGCAGCTCCCCTGGAGACACGAGGAGCTGCTCAGTGTTCTACTCAACTCCAAGGCTTTGTGGTAAAGGAAAAAAGCAAACAGCAGACTCCTCAGACAGCTGCCCAGAGCTGACACCGCTCCAAACACGTAGCTGCGCGCACCCAGGCTCCAGTACAATCCCAATAACCTCCCTCTCCAGCCTCCACTTGACACATACATTTTCCTACTGAGAGTCCAGGAGCAGCAGAAGCATCCTGGCAGATCTCTGGGGTGAGCAGCATTGCAGCAGATCCCACAGTTAAGAACAAAGGATCTCTGCTTTTCAAGCCAACCACCCTTGGGTGCCGCACCACAGCCCTGCGGAGTGCCAAGGAGCCCAAATCCAGGACACGGCCTGCTCAGAGCCCTCCCCTCAGAGCAGATGGTGAATGTACTTGCTGCCTGGAGCAGCAGGGACCCACCCAGCACCCCACCCTGCCTCACCTGAGTGCAACTTTCAAAGACTTGGAGCCGTGGTACTTGGAGCTGATGGCCAGGGCGTTCTCCAGGAAGCGGAGGGACAGGTCGTACTCCATCACCCCGTGCAGCACCAGCCCGATGTTGTTCTGCACACACAAGTCAAGCAGGCCTTCAGACTGCACATTTACTGCTCCACAAAGAACAGAGCCAGGCAGGTCTTCCACTGCTGGAAAGGCTGCAGCAGCCACAAGCCCCCCAGCAGCCACCCCTACAGCTGGAAGGTGACAGGAGAGACCACCCTGCCCCTCGGGAGCTCAGCCCACAGGAGCCAGGCAAGGAACTCTCTGCTCTTGCCAGGGCAGGGAGGCCAGGCTGGGCTCTGCTCAGAGGTAATCAGTGACAGAGCAAGAGGCAATGGCCTCAAGCTGTGACTGGGTAGGTTTAGACTGGGCATTAGGGAACTTTTTGCCAGTAAGAGTGGTCAGGCACTGGCATGAGCTGCCCAGGGAGGTGGTGGAGTCACCAACCCTGGATGTGTTTAAGGGTGGTTTGGATGTGGTTTAGGATGAACCTTGTAGAGCAGGGATATGGGTTGGACTTGGTGATCCCAAGGGGCTTTTCCAACCTCCATGTTTCTGTGATTCTGTGAAATTAAGGAACCTGCACAGGGCCTACAGGCCCTCAACACCCCCTCCCTCAGTGTCCCAGGGCAAGCCTCCAGCCACAGCTGGAGCTGAGCTTCTCAGCCAGAGCCAAACCTCTTCTTGCCCTTCTTCTAATGGCACTAACCACTAGTGAGCCACACCTGTGTCACACACAGCCAGCACTTCAAGGGCCAAGAGATCAGGAGCCTGAAGGCTTGTGCCAAGTCTACTCACATCCAAGAGGGCCATTTCTGGGTGATCCTCTCCAAAGACCAGCAGCATGAGGTAGCGAGCGCGGTACAGCAGGCTGAGCGCCGTCGAGAGCTGACTGTTGGCAAAGCAGTACAGGGCCAGGTGCATCTGCAACACAAGCACCAGCAGGGCTGAGCTGCCCTGCACACCCCTCTCCTTCCTGCTCCCTGCCTCAGCTGCACACGAAAAGCTCTTCCTTTGTAGTTAAGAAGAGGGGAGGGTCACAGCTCCAGCTGTTCACCTCCCTCCCTCGCACACCTGGAGGGGTGTTCCAGGGCTGACCCTCGTGTGTCTCCTTTTCTGACGGTGCCTCTGGGGGAGATTCTTTGCTTTTGACATAAGCCCAAGGCAAACCCCAGCAGAATGAATGATTGTAAACATTCAGCAGGCAGCCTCCCCCCACCTCCAACTGTGCACGAAGCAGGACAGCTGCTGACCAAGCTGGGCACTGCTAACACCGACACGGAGAGGTTCGGTGGACAAAATGGTCAAACCCAGAACCTCTGTTCACTCTGGGAGGAGTGAGGCTGCAGGAAGGACAACTGCAGCTGCTTTCTAGACAGGCTCAGAGAGTGCAGGAGGCCACAGGAGGTGCTCCCCAGCAGCCTTACTCACGTATTCTTGGATGGTGTTGGGATGCTCAATACCCAGGACCCTCTCGCTCATTAGCACCGCTTTCTGCTGATTACTTAAGGCCTAAACAGAGCAGGAAGACCCAAGAGCAAGTCACACAGAAGGCACCTGAGTGAGCAAGCACAGGGGTGGCACAGGAGGAGGAGTAACCAGGAGTTGCTCACCTCTGAATAATCCCCCATGATGTAGTTGAGACGAGCCAGCAGCCTGAGGCAGGCACAGATTTCTACATGCATAGCACCATACACATTGTTGAACAAGTTTAAGGCTTCATTGATGAGCTCACAGCCCTCCTTCAAGAAACCTGAGAGGGGAGATGGTCAGGATGGGTGGGTGCTAAGTGACCCTGCCACTGCTGGGGTGGGGGGCACTGCAGGGGCCACAACATCCATCAGCCACTGCCTGGCAAAGGGCTAAAGCTGGCAGGAGGAAACTGCCACCCTGCAGCCACCCTTGGTGACTCTAGAGCAGGTTGGTGCTTCAGGTGGTGGTGGAGACCTGGTGACTCTAGAGCAGGTTGGTGCTTCAGGTGGTGGTGGAGACCATGATCACCTACCAGAGCGAGGAGTNTGGTGCTTCAGGTGGTGGTGGAGACCATGATCACCTACCAGAGCGAGGAGTGGGGGCAGTGTGGTTCTTATGTAGGCAAAAATCTCTCTCATATATATCTCTATTTAATATAGAGATATTCTAGTGGCCTTCTAGTGGCCTTTCAGGGCTTAAAGGGGCTCATGAGAAAGCTGGGAGCCTGCTCAAGCAGGGTCTGGTGTGACAGGACAAGGGGGAGATGCTTTGAGTTCAAAGAGGGAGATTCAGACTGGGGAGAAGAGAGATTGGTGAGAGGTGGAGCTGCCCTGTTCCTGGAGCCATTGCAGCTCAGGCTCTCAGGGGCTCCCAGCAACCTTCTCTGGCTGCAGATGTCACTGCTGACTGCAGGGGGCTTGGACTGGATGACCTTGAAAGGTCCCTTCCAACCCAAGGCAGCCTGGGATGTACTGGCAGGGTGGAGGTCAGTGGCTGTGCCACACTACCCTCTCTTTCCTTCCTTCCATCAGCAGCTGCCTTGAGAGGCAGAGGCTTGCTGGCTCTGGAGAGGAGAAGGCTCCCAGGGGACCTTCTTGTGGCCTTGCAGGATCTGAAGGGGGCTACGAGAAAGCTGGGGAGAGACTTCTTAGGCTGTCAGGTAGTGATAGGAGTGGGGGGGATAGAACAAAGCTGGAAATGGGGAGAGTCAGCCTGGATGTGAGGAAGAAGTTGTTGCGCATGAGGGTGGTGAGAGCCTGGCAGGGGTTGCCCAGGGAGGCGGTGGAAGCCTCATCCCTGGAGGTGTTTAAGGCCAGGCTGGATGAGGCTGTGGGCAGCCTGAGCTGGTGTGAGGTGTCCCTGGGCACGGCAGGGGGGTGGAGCTGGATGCTCCTTGTGGTCCCTTCCAGCCCTGAGGGATTCTGTGGCTCTGTACCTTGCTGAACCTTTGCTTGCCCGCTCTGGAAGAAGTGGAAAGCATCTGAGGCTTTGGGGTTCACATGCTTCACAACAGGGAAGATGTTGAGGATGTCCTCCTCTGTGAAGGTGGGCTTGTGCCTGCTGTCAAAGTTGTACTCCTTCAGCAGGATCTGGAGGGACCAAAGAGGACACAGCTCATGGGCATCACCTTCACAGGCACTTGGCAAATGAGCCTTGAAGTCTGCCTGTGAAGCCACAGTCAAAGCATCTCCTGTGCCACCACCTGGGGGGCAGAGGGCTGAGAGAAGGGCACTGTAGCTGGGCACCACCTGGTGAGATCACACTGCTGTGGATCCCCATTCCAGCCCAATTCCTGCAGCCCACAGAGTGCCAAGGCAGTGCTGTGGGGAAAGAACCTCAAGGACAGCTCCAAAGCTCTGCTCAGCCAGGGGCTGCCTCCTTTGGATGGGAAGTGCACATCTGCAGAACTTCAGCTGGGCCTTTGGTTTGGCACAGAGGAGGCTCCAGGAGTTGCATTCTGCCTGCTTCACCGTTCAAGGGACATGCACAGCAAAGTCACCCCAAAAGGACACTGGAGCAGAAACCTTTCCCCAGGGCTGCCACCTGGGTTCCACCACTAAGGTCACAATTCAGGGACTTGCCCTGTGTGACCAGCACACAGACCAGCTTGCCCTGGGCAAGGCTGTGGGCACTCACCTGTGCTGGGCAAGGGAGAGCAAGGCTGTGGATCTCACCTGGACTCCAGTTTTGAGGGAGATCTCCCGCAGCAGGGTGATTTTCTGGAGGCTGTACACTTCAGCTGCCTGGTCAGCATTCTCACTGCAGAAAGCACAGCCCAGCTTCAGCTCCCAAGGCATTTTCTGCTCAAGGGCATCCCCCTGCTCTGTCTGAAGTCCCTGCTCAGCTCAGTGCTGAGCTAAGGCTCTGTGGAAGCTCCCAGAGCAGCTCAGCAGTGCTTTTGCCTGCAGTCCCAGGTGTCTGCTCCTCAAAGCTCACTGCAGAGCCCAGGCACAAGCTGCCCTCATCTCTTGGGACACTTTGCTTGTGCTGCCAGTTTCACACGCACTGTCTGCACCTGCCAGCAGCCTCGTTCACCATCTCTGTTTCAGATGCAGGAGAAGCTGCCCTACATTTTGGAACACACTCTCCCTTCAGCCCACACCATGCTATACTGGCAGATACCTTCTACCTCCCTCCCTTCAGCTCTTCTGTTCCCCTCTGCACCACCATGGGAGGTTCCCCTTCCTCCTCTGGTTCTCCTCACTGCCTTTGCCTCACAGATCTCATTTCAGATTTCAGTTACACTTCCCCCCAACTGCCCTCTGCCTGATGTCCTTCCATTCTAAGCCTGCAAAACTCCCTCAGGAGTTCAAGTTCAAAGAGCAACCAAGTCACAAAGGCAGCTGCTAGAAGAACAGTGAGAGCCACAGGCACCTGGTGAGGCTCCAGGAACAGAGAAGGGCAGTTTGCTCTGCTTACCATTCAAGACTAAAGTCAAAGTAGTTCTTTGCTTCAGAGCAAATGTTCTTCCAGAGCTCCTGAGGGGTCATGCTGGCCCATGCAGTGTTATCAGCATTTCCAAGGTTCCTGTTTTTCCTTTTCTTGTTCTTTTTCTTGGAGACCAGCTCATCAGCTGGGAGATGGGCAATGGGATTTGGAAAGGAGCTCAGAAAGCAGTTGAGGAAGTGGCTGATGGCTGCTGACAGACCTGACAGCTCCACGCCCTGCAGTGAGACACCAAAATCAGTGGTGGAAGACACCAACACCTCACAGGCTCTGCTCTGACCCCCAGCACACACAATGCTGTCCACACAGCAAGAGGAAAATCTGCCAGGAGAGGGAGAGGCAGGCAGTGTTTGCAAGTGGAAGGAGCAGAGAGTGATGCAGATGTAAGAGGTGAATCTCTCCCTCCACACACACCCCCTGGTTCCATCTGGGGCTGCAGCTGGGAGAGAGAGGCACTAGGAAGTGCAGCTGAGATGGGAGCTGGAATAGAGACAGGAGGAGGAGGATGCTGCTCTGGTGGTACTGCAATTAAAGCTTCTTAGAGGACAAGAGCAACAGTGCTTGAGAGGCAAAGGTACCACAAGGAAAACAAGCTGTGATTTCACACTGAAAAGCCTTGACCCTGAGTGAGAATCTGGGGAAGAGAAGGATGAAAGGCTCCTCTCTGGGAAGAGATCTCCAAGTGGCAACTTCTTGTCCTTACCACAGGCCTGCACCCAGTTCAGCACTAATGAGATTGTACTTCCCGTTGCTAAGCAACCCCCCAGCAACTGCCTAATGACAGCCCAGACTCCAGCAGCTCTATTTGTGGCAGAGAGTCATTAAAGAGGACACAGAAGGCAAGAGGTCAGCCTGCAGGGGCCATACCTGGAGGTAGGTCTTGAAGATGTGCTTAGCCGATCGAGTGATCAATTCGCTGATTCCTATTTTCTGCCCAAAGGAACAGAGACCAAGAGTCAGCTGGCAACAGCAAGCACTTTGCTTTTCTACCAGCACCTGCAGAAGAGGCTCTCTCCAGACCTCTCCCCACTCCTCACCCTGCAGCACAGACCTGCCCTGGAGCCAGGGGACAGCTCCCTAGCACACCCCTGCCCGGTGACCACAGGCTGCCTGTGCTCACAGCACCTTCCAGCTTGACCCACACAGCCTGAATGGATCACAAGAAGTGCATGGCTTAAAATCCAGCTGTGACACCTGCTGCTGCAGCTGGGACCCCCTGAAGCACTCCTCTGTCCCTCTGCCATAATGAATCATAGAATGGGAAGGTTGGAAGGGACCTCGAGGATCAGCGAGTTCCAACCCCCTGCAGGCAGGGACACCTCCCACTAGCACAGGTCACTCAAGGGCTCATCCAACCTGGTCCTGAACACCTCCAGGGAGGTGGTCGAGCACAGAAGCACTCAACATGATCAAAGATCACATTGGGTGCTTCTGTGCTGCACCACCTCTCTGGGCAACCTGTGCCCACACTAAGGATTTGGGAGCAGAACTCCCCATCCCCTCCCTTCCCCCTTCTGTTTGCTTTTTCACACAGAGGCCACACTGCAAATCTCCACAGGGCACATTCTGCCAGAGGAGTTTTAGCTGCCAGCCTGAAGTCAAGCCTGATGCTTACAAAAATGTGATCCAGCTGAGCACGGCCTGGGGTCTTGGTGATGAAGCTGATGACTTTGCCCAGGTACCGCATGTTGATGCCCCTCTGGTGCATGGCCTCTGCCAGGGTGGCTCCATCCATGGGCAGCACTGTGTGGTCCAGGCAGTCTTTGACCTGCAGGGTATGTAGAGTTTTGGTCACTAAGAGCAGACCTGAAGGAGACAGTTTCTTTGGCACAGAGGACTGCATCCATGCAGCACCTATGCAGCCCAAGGAGATCAGTGGAGGCTGTGATGGTGCCCAGCACAGGGAGAGGGGGGTGCCCAGCACAGGGAGAGGGGGGTGCCCTCCAGCCCAAGGTCACACAGCAGAGCAGGGTGTCTGAGCACTCCTGTGGCTCAGGAGCCAGCTTCCCTGTGCCATGGCTGATCTGACTTGTGGAACCAGCAGGCTAAATCTCCTTCCTGGACCTCACAGCCACCAATTAAACTCATTTCCAGCTAAATGCTACAGGGAGTTGTGCACACTTGGCTGATAAGGGGACGTGGCACCTGCATTTGCAGCTGTGTGGCAGAGCTGATAAAGTCACTGAATTCATGTCACAGAGCAAGGGCTGCCCACAGCAGCTGGCTGTGCCCTGCCCTCATACTGCTTCTGCAGCATGTTGGGTTCAGTCACCAGTGTGCCAACTGCCTTACAACACAGCAGTCACCAAGCCCTCTTCTGATTCACTCCTCCTCCTTTTTTCATTTGAAGGCTAAACAATTGGTCTTAAAGATTATGCTGACTACAAAAGTAATGGATTTGGAGCTCAGAAGAAACCTAGCAAGGATAATCCCCTCCTATGGAAGACCAACAACTCCTGAACCTCTTGGTGTGGAGATCTCCACTTCTACCTTCCCAGCTACAGTGCCAGCTGTGGCACAGGCAGTCAGCTTAGAGAGAGCCTTGGCCTTTTTTATCTGGCCAGCTGCAAGGCTGAGCACCTAGGACATAGAGGGAGATTTCACAGCAGATATTAGTGAGACCAATTTCCCAGTTCACTCCACAATCTTAGTCACCAACTGAGGCACAGTCAGGGCCAGGCAGCACAATAAGCTGTGCAGGAGGCCCAGGGCCACAGAGGGTCTTTATTGCCCAAACTCTTAGCAGTAGCTGATAATTAGCAGTGCCCAAAGCTCGGAGATGGACTGAGGTGGGAACATTGCTGCAGGATGGGAAGTTCTCCCCCCCCATTGCTGCTTGCAGCAGAGGGCTCTGTGTGCTGTTCACCAGGCTTCACCCACCACTGCCCCAAGGCACAGGGAGGCCCCAGCTCGAAGTGAGCTCTCAGAAGGGACATTACTGCTGGGTCTCAGCTCCTTACCAAACCTGGGATCTGGCAGGTCAGCAAGAAGGCAGCAGCATCCTTCAGCAACCGCTTCTGATCCTGCACCTCCTCTTTGCTAGACTCGGGAAAACGAACCCCTAGGAGAGTAAGAGGAGCACATGAAGCATCAGCTGGAGAAGAGACAGGTACAGAAAGCATAAAGGAAGAGCAGGCAGAGAGTTCAAGTGATTCTGCCTCCCTCGAATTACAGGTGCTTCTTCAAAGCATCCTCTACTTGCCCTGGAAAGAGCTGGAGCTGCTCTGCTGGGTTAGCAGCTGTGCTGCTCCTTCCCACTCACTGATGCCTAATGCAGCTTTTAACAGTCCCAGTTCTGCTCTCTGGGCTACTGCAAAGTGCTCTCTATGCTGCCAGTGCCACGAGTCAACTGGATAGACTGGAGTGGGAATGTTCCAGTAGATGGAGCAGCAAATGAGAGCTCAACTGCTAGAAACTCAAAGCTCTTTGCTCACCAAAATGAAAACCAAGTTTCAAGTTCTAGCTGCAAAGTGAGTGCCAAAGCAGCCTGGACATCTCCTCCTGCCACACCTGTTCCTAGCTAAGTCCCACTGCATGGCCATTCTCCTGCAATCTGCAGGCACACAGCCTTGGTGTTCACCTCTCTAAACACCCTGGGAGCTTCTTCTGTATTCCCAAAGGACAAAAATACTGATTCCAGCCACGGGAAGCAGCATACAGCTGAGGCATGCCTTTGAGAGGGCACCGTGACCTGCTCAGCACCATGCCCTGCCCTCTGCCAAGGAGCCAACATCAGCTGTTCAACTACAACTGTTGTTTTCTGTGTGTAAACTACTACCTTAGGAACAAATTAATTTTTTCCCCTCCTTCTGCTTCTTTTCATGTGGTCTAGCAGCTGGGATGTCAGAGAATGGCAAGAAGCTCCTTGGCAGCAGTGTGCAGACCTCCCCCGAGCGCAGCAGTGGGAGCCAGCTGGAGCACTGCAATCAATTACCCTTCCCTCTCTGCTCTGCATCTCGTGCTTCATGGAGAATCCTGGGCTGTGCCCAGCCAGCCAAGAGCCAGCAATAGCCCTGGCTACAGAACAGCTCTCTTGGCTGGGCACTGAAGGAGGACAAACCCAGCTCTGTGCACAGGTACCTGGAGAGAAAATGTCAGGGTTGAAGCGGATGTCGAAGGAGGTGTCGCTGGTGGAGCCCACGGCCTTGCAGGCATTCCGGATCACTTCTCTGCTTTTGGGATCCACTGGAGCAGGGAGAGAACAGAATACAAACCAGTGTGCACTTCAGGAAGAGAACCAGAATACAAATGAACCTGGATTTCAGACAGTGATAAGCCTAGATAGCAGAGATGAGTTTTGCAATGATGCCCAGAGCTGGCTGCAGGCTGCCCAGCCCTGCCAGCACCTGCTGCCTTGCACCACACCAGGCCTCTGGAGCCCAGCCCTGGCCAGTGACCCCACAGCCCAGCTTGCTGCCAAGCTCTTGCTCCCAGGGCAGAGCTGATGGGCTGCTGCCTTCAGAGACATCCACCCAGCCAGTCCTTGGGGTGACTGATTCATCGGTGTGTGACAGCTCTGTGCCAAGAGAACACTGCTGGAAGCAGCCAGAGCTTGGCCTCTGTGACAACCACCAACCACCCCCAGCTGCCACAGCTCCCACCAGTGACAGCCCACCCGCTGGGGCAGGAGGCCTGGGCTGCTGCTGAGGGTGAGATACCTGCTCCATCATCAGAGGCAATGGTCTCAGCGAGCTCCTTCACCTGATCCAGCCCAGCCACGTTCTCCTCCATTTTCCCCTCCTCGGGCTCAGGCCTCTCCCTGTCTGCGGAGCCATTCTCCGGAGAGGAGCCATTTTCCAGTGCTCCAGAGCTCTCCTGCTTGTTGGCTTTCTGCTGCATCAGCTGCAGTGCAGCCAGCTTCATGAATAAGAGATACCTACAGTGAAGGAAGAGAGGCATTCAGCACACAGCAGAGCCCAAGAGGGTCACTGCTGCTCTGCGAGGGAAAACCTCACCAGGTTTGGCATTACAGACCACACAGCTTCCCTGTGGAAAGGCAGCCTGTGCTCATTCTTCCCTGGAGCTTTCCCAGATCAAAGCAGTGCACATTAGTTTATCAGGAGCAGCAAAAATAAAAAAGTGGGTTTCCATTACCCATCACAATGGGGAACTAATCTCCTTGCAGTGGTTACAAATTGCTTTCCACAGGCAGCAGCAGCAGCCAGCTCGGGAAGCCTTTGCTGCCAGCCACACAGGACCAGACAGCTCAGACCAGCAACAATCCTGCCAGGAGACCTCAGCTGAGAGAGGGCTCTGCTAGCCAAGGAGCAGCAGCAGCACCCCACGGCTACGGTCCTGCAGGCTGCTGGTCTGGAATCTGTCCCAGGGCCCAGCAAAGCCTGCCTGCAGGCAGGTGGTGCACAGGCAAGGGTGCTGGCTGCAGAACTGGTTGCTCAGCAGCCAGGGCTCCTCTGTCAGCAACTGGAGGACTCACCTTCCCAGCAAGCAAAGCACAGCCTCTGACCATCTGTGAGAGCAGACAGCCTGCAGCCCTTTGCCTTGGAAGCAGGAGCATTAACACCACACCACTTGTCCTGCTCCCAGAGCTCCTGCTTCCCTGCCTGCACGGAGCCAGCCCAAACACCACCACATCCCACCACAAGTGTCTGCAGCAGTTCCCACAGCTGACTCTTCTCAGCATTGAGGAGGAAAAAAAAAAAGGGTAGGATTCAAGACATCTGGAGAGCCTCAAGAAGCTAGATACTTCCCAGTCCCTAGCCATCAGGTGCACAGAGATCTGCAGGGAAAGAACTGTACATGTTGAGGTGGAACACAAGCAGAGCAGCTCTGGAGACCTGTGGTAGTTTGAGGCATCTCAGTATCTGTAGTTTTCTCAGGGAACCTGAATAACCTGGAACCCCTCAGACCACAACAAGGCTGAAAAGCAAACCCTCCTTGCCCATAAGCCCCTCAGAATCCCATCTTCCCCTCTCAGCAAGGTTCTCTGATTGCAGCTGCATAGCCCAGCAGGAGGGAAAGGAGCTGCCCACTTCTGGGAGCTCAGCTGGGATGTCCCGGGGACAAGGCAGCCTGGTCCTGACATGGACCACCGGCGGCGGAAGGGAGGCTCTCAGCTCACCTGTGCTCCACAAAGGCATCCACGAGCTCCTGCCGGAGGCAGCAGAGCTTGTGCCTGTGCTGCTTGGGGAAGCCCATCTTCTTACAGTCCGCCGGCATCTCCTCCCCTTCCACGGGCAGGAAGTTGAGGTCGGGCGGGAAGGTGCGGAGCAGGTCCAGGATGTAGTGCCGCCCGTCGTTGCCGATGATGCCCTTGCACTCCACCGAGGAGCACAGCTCCACCTCCTCGTTCTTGTCGTTGAGGACTTTGTGCTTCTGGATCTTCAGCGGCCTGCTGGTCTTCTCCAGCAGCTCCAGGTACTTGGGGTGCGAGACGACTGTCTTGCCAAAGTCTATGGAGCCGTAGATGACGCTCTGCTCCTGCTCCCGTTCCAAAATGCCAGGAATAATGGACTGAGCTGTCACCCTGTAGCCTCTGTAATCCACCACCACGGTCCCCAGCGTGTAGAGCCCCTCCACATCCACAGCGTTGTAGGTCCTCACGCCGTTCAGGTCGTTGGTAGGAGCCACGTAGGCAGCCACGTCTCCCCCAAAGTCCTTGTAGTGGTCGCGGACGTCGAAGCCCAGGCTGAAGAAAATGTTGTTCCAGATGAACATCTGCATCTTGGTCTCCTCGCTGGGGTTGATGGCCATGACGTTGCCGTCGATGACAGCCATGGCGCCTCTCGTCGCCGCCGCCGTGAAGTCGCTGTGAACCTGGAGCAAGTGGAGAGCAGGCTGGGTGAGGAAGGGCTCCCACGGCTCCATGCCAACCTCTCCTGCTGCTCTCCAGCGGGGCATCAGCTGGCATCTTTTGTGAGCCTGGCTAGCGGCACAGACTCAAGCTCTAGGAGCTCCTTCGGGGCAAGCACAGCCCAGACTCATTGGCTCTCTGCAGAGGAGGGCTTAGGTGTATGGGCCCTGTCCTCCTGTCCCTCCCACCCACTAGAAGCAGGACTGGATCAGACATCGCAGGGGACCAGCAGGTGGCTGTCCTGGAGTCAAGGAGAGCAATTCCTCCCCGTGGGGCTGGGAGCAGAAGGCAGATGTGTGAGAGGGAATGAGACCTCTGAGGCCGCAATCAGGGACCCTCCTCTGGCGGTTTCTAAAGGGTAGCCCAGGTGAAGTGCCCAGCTGTGCTGTGCCAGGGGCAGCAGGGAAGGGGCTGTGTGAGGAGCTGCCTGCACATCCCAGAGTCACCTTGAAAATGGCTCGTTCCCTCAGCAGCCTCTCGGGCAGGTTCTTGCGTGGCAGCTCCCGTGTGGTCTGCAGCTCCTCGTTCCAGTCTCTGGTCTGAAAGAGTCAAAGCCTTATGGGATGCAATGCATGGTGCAGGAAGGGGCTGGCAAGGCAGGGCCGCTGCTTTATGAGGTGTTTAGTGAGAGGAGGGAGGGGAAGGGACAAGAATTCAGGCTGCCATGGTATTCTGAGGTGAATTGATAGCAGGAATGAACACTCCTCATGAGTGGACTCCACTCAGCAGCAGCCTGGGACAGATCTCACATTAGCCCAGCTCATGCAGGGCAGTTTAACTGAGAGGGCAGTTTGCTGGCTCCAGAGGAGCATGGTGCAAGTCTCCTGATGTGGTCACACTGCAGGCAGGCAGCCAGCCATGGGCAGCTGTTACAGCCCTGCACCACTCACAGCCTCCAAGATCTGATGCTGTGGAGCTGCAGATGAAGCCCTCGGAATAGTTTGCTCAGAGACAGAAGAGCTGTTCCAGGCCTGACTGGCATGGAGGAGCCCTCTGCCTTGTGTGCAGCAGCACTCAGAGCCAGGACATGGGATTTATAAACACTCAAGCAGAAGCTGCTCCTCTCAGAGCTTGATGTGCTCAGAGGGCTGCAGCCTGAGCAGCACAGACCCTGCCAGCAAGCACCCAGCACAGACAAGGACTCCTGTGAGTCTTCCCTCAATAAGCAAAACCCTCCCACATACCAGAAGCCTAAGTTCTAGAAGCTAAGGGGTTCCCAGTGCAGCTGGCAGCAGAACTCTTGCCAGTGCTGAGGCAAAGCAGGACCAGTACCTGTCCAGGTATGTGCTCTTCATAGCCCAGCCTGGAGGTGTAAGCGTCCTCTGCCCGCACGCAGTCCATGGCGTGCTCTGCCTGTGGGGCTGTCCAGCTGTACACCTGGAAGGGGGTGGCTATCCTCTCAAAGGGGTGCCTCTGAACCCTGGGGTGGGAGGGAAAGCAAGCAGACATTTTTCCAGAGGAAGATTTCTTTCTGTTCCAAGAGAATTTTCCCTCTGCTGCAGCATCAGCTCACGACAAACAAGACCAGGCCTCAGGGGCTGCACATAGGACTGGACCCCAGGGTGACCAGCTAGCACCACCAGCAGCCTGCACAATCACCTGGGCTTTCCCAGCCTCTTTTCCCAGTTTTAGCCTCAGCTGTATTGGTACTCTGAGTACCCTCTATCTAATCTATCACCCTCTGGCACTCAGAGGCAGAGGATGCCACCTCCCAGCCTGGCCTCGGTTCTCACAGCAGTCCACACAGGTGACAAATCAGCCCACAGCCACTGCTCAAGCAAAGAAGGAAGCTCCACCCGTGGATCTGTCTGCTCTCAGCAGGTGCTGCAGCCTCATCTGTGTTTACTGCTGGCCCAAGAAGCAATCAGGGTAATCACTTTTAAATGGCCAGATAGTCACAGTGGTGGCTGGAGGCCACTGCTAATTTCCAGCCCTTGTCTAGTGTCACTTTCATCTTCTTAATGAGAGCAGAAGCAGAGCTCCTGAAAGCCACACAATGTGCTGGCAGCCTGCACCCTGCTGAGCCCAAGCAGTTCATTAAGGGGGCTCTGAAGAATGACAGAAAGGCTTTGCACAGCACCTCCTGTCCTGCGGCAGAAGTGCTCCCTGCAGCAAGGGCAGCACAGAACAATGCATGACTGTTTCCATTGTTGTTACAGCAGCGAGAGGAAAGGAGAAGGCAGCAGGCACAGACATGTTTAAAATCACTCTCCTCTCTCCAGAGCCCTCCTGTTACTTTCCCTGATGTTTATGTTTCAGCCTCTGGTTTGGATTCGGGGCACAAGCAGCTGCTGAGCAGGTTACCAGCCCACTGCCACACTTCACATTAACTCTTAGCTGCCTGGCTAGCTAGGAAGTCACCAAGCCTCCTAGGAGGCACACAGCCAACACAAAGACTCAGCAAGCAGACCCCCATCTCAGGAGCTGCTCGAGACATCAGCAGCTTCCCCACTGTGAACACAGCACAACACCTCTGGGCCTTCCCTCCCCCTGCACAAACTGCCCTAGGCAGTTGGTTGGGTTCTCAGTTGACCTCCAGGTGAGCCCCACAGCTGACACTCCCACGGCCATGGGAAGCAGTCAGTGCCCCAGCCTGGCTTTAGGCTGAACTGAAATCCCTAAATCTGTGTGCTGGAAGCAAGAGGCATCTTCAGCTACAGCCAAGAGAGACCATGCAGTGGGCAAGGATCAGGACTCTGGGCTTCCACCAGCCCACTACTGCTGTGCTGACAAGTCCTGTCAGCTCTGGTGGGGGAAGCAGTCACAGAAGGGTGCTGCCATGACATGTAGTCAGGTGTTCTGTGGTCTCAACCACCCCTGAGTGAGCTCAGACACAGGCACTGCAATCCTTGCTCTGTCAGTGGCATCCAGCTCCACAGCTGAGCCTCAGCAGCAAGGGCCCAACAGCCAGCCAGGGAGGATGAAGTGCTGCTACCGTTTCTTCTGCAGGGCAGAGAAGTTTTTTTTGAAGGTAGGGCTGATCTGGTTAAGTAGTTCCACCAAGGAATGACTGAGAAAACTGGGGCTTGCAGGTTTGGGGTTGAAGTTGTATGCAGTGGACCTGCAAGAGAGAAAAGGAAACAAAGTCAGGAGCTGCTGTCATACCTGAGACTTCCCACTGAACGAGAGGCCCTGCATGACCTTGCTCACACATGGAGACCACCAGGGCAGATGGGCTGCAAGGGGCCCCTCCAGTCTCTCCACATGAGGTACAGCCAGGAACCCTCTGCCTGGGCCCCCAAGGACTGCATGGCAAATCTGATTCAGACCTCCTTTGGCCACCACCAGGTTCAAGACAAGCTTGCATCTTCACAGCTGGGAAGGTCAGACCTCACAGAGCTCCCCAGACACACCAAAAGGGCCTTTGCCTGGCTGAGAACCCAAGGGAAATGGCCCCAACTACACCAGCCACTGGCTGCCCTCTCAAGAGACCTCATCTGAGCACCAGGCCTGCCAAGAGCACCCCAACACATCCCCCTCTCCAGGTGACACCTTGCCAAACTCTAAAGGCCACTTGTTCCACACCCACTGTGCCCCTTGGGCTCCTGCACTCAGAGGTGCACTCTCAGATTCCTGTACTTTGAAGACTTAATTTTGCAGCTCTGAGGGCAAACAGGGGACTGCAAGTGACTTCTTCCACGAGCCACAGAGCACTTCCACTGCATCATGAGACAGAAGGTGGAAATGAGCTTCCACTGCCACCTAGACTTGTGGCTCTCCTCCTCTTCAAGCAGCTTCATTCTCCTGCTGTGAGTTCTAACCTTGCATTTCAAACAGGCAGTGATGGTTGCCCAGGCAATTATCTGGATTGCAGGATCAAGGCCACCCAGGGAAGTTTCTGAGCTGATGGCTGCTCAGGTACAGCAGGGTTTGCAGCTCTGAAGTTCTCTCCTGTCCACCCTCAACTCAACAAGTCTCTGGTCTGAGGCTGCTGGGCTGGATGGACCCTGTCCCTCCCTCAGCACAGCCACAGGCACCCAGAGCCTCTCCCAGCCCAGCTCAGGAGGTTCTGACAGGCTCTGCTTCTGCTTCAGGACAAAATGAGATCGCTGCAATGGTCAGGGAGGAATTCCCTCCCAACTCAAAATGCTGTCATTAGCTGATGACATTATGGGATGTTCAAGCACCAGGCATTTTTCCACTGTGGAGAAGTGGTACCAAGCATAACTCAACAGCCCAGTCCAGTAGAGCAGCTCCCACAAACCCAGGTGAGCAGGCAATGACACCAAGCTGCTCCTCCCCAACACAACAAGCAGCAGCCACTCCAGCAGGTCTAGGGAGCTTCTCCTCCCCCTCTACTCTGCCCTGCTGAGACCACACCTGGAATACTCTGTCCAGTTTTGGGTTCTCCATTTCAAGACAGACAGAGATCTGCTGGAGACAGTCCAACAGAGAGCCAAGAGGATGATTTGGGGAGTTGAACATCTCCCCTACAAGGAGAGATTGAGAGCCCTGGGG
>VWYK01119982.1:0-20185 GCA_013399775.1 Semnornis frantzii
CAGGCTTAGTGGAGGAGATTAGACAGAGGGTAGTGAAGGAACAGTGAACAGATCCACTGCCCATGAGCCAAAAAGAAAGGATTTTTTATACATTGGCTTTTTATGCCTCTTAAGAAACCAATAAATGATATAGACTTGGCTGTTGTTATTCTAACAATGTCTAGTTTGTTTCTGCACTGTACTGTCAGGGAAGTACCAATTTATCTTTTTAGAATATTCCAGTAAGCCTTAAACCACCACAGTACTTCTCTGTGTCAGAATTCCCACATAGTAACAAATGTTTTGGCCAATATTCTTACCTCATCCTTTTCATTTTTTGTAATGATAAATAGCTGAAGTTATAAATGCTACATCTGTCAGAGATACCAGAGTGGTGTGAGCTGTGGAAGATTCACCTGTGTACCCTCCATGTCTGCTGTGCAGAGCTGGTCAGCAAGTAGATTTTCTTCAGAATTATTTGAGAGAGAAGCTGCAACCCAAGGTGTTTTTAAAGGCAGAGTTAGTCTTGCTGGGATGGGGTTGGTGTTTGTGTCAGTGGTGGGTGGGGTTTTTTTTGTTTTTTTTTTTCTGTTTGGTTGGTTGTTTTTTTTCCTCTTGACTTCAGTGGGAGCCATTTGATGCAACTCGGAAAGGGAAGAAATGTAACAGATGTGGAATGCACACTCTTTATTTTCAGGATTCAAAGCCTGTTTGATATTAAAAAGCAAATAAGCAAGAAAACAAAAATCTCCTTTATGTCATGATGCCTTGTTCAGCATGCTGCTATTTGATGTCTGTTCCAGGTTTTATCCCAGTTTTAGTCCCATATGAAAGCCTCCCCTGGTTCTGATTTAATGTTTTCAGAAATTACATTTGGAATGAGATACAGTAGGAGGAAATATATCTTAAAAATTCAATGGTCGAAGGAAATATCTTCAATCTCTTCTGTTATTAGTACTAAAGGAGCTTTCAGAGAATAAAGCAGCTATTGGACTCAGCTCCTTAATTCTTTTTCCTTTAGTCATTTCTTCTCCTGTTTTTAATTTGTCTTTTTTTTATTATTCATTTTCTGGTTATGTTTTCCTCTGCAGTTTTCACTTTTTTCCCTCTCATTTCAACACTCTGCATTGAATGCTCTTTCCCCCCACTTCTCACTCTTTCTTTTTGAAGTCTCATAATTTACTTTTTGTACTACTCTCTCCCTCCTCTCTCTTTAAAAACCTGTATTCTGCTTCATCTTCTCTACTATAACTCAGTGCTCTGCTGTCAAATCTCTGTTTCTATCAGTGTGGTCACGGAGAATGATCCATGGTGGGTTGCAGAGTGGCTGCACCCTCTTTTCAGAGGGCTGCCTGGCTGAGGCTGATGCTGTTCTTGCATGACAACAGCAGCTTGCTTGATAATTATCCAAGACACTTTGCATGCTCACACCAGCCTGGGATAGCCGTGTGGCAAGAAGCAGTTATTAGGTCATTTGAGAGTGGATAGGAATCTAGCTGGCCAGTGTTTTTCTTGTTTAACTAGTTGCACTGTTCTTTCACATTGCAAGCAACTCTATGCAGTTACACTTTATTACTGGCATTGCTTTGTACATGGAGGAAGCTGTTGCAAGGGAGTTAGTCGAAAAAGAGGTCATCCAGATGGCTCATTAGAATCAGAAGCATCAGAGGAGATTTGTCTGATGATATGATAATCCCACTCTAGTGACTAAACAAGAAACTCAAGAATACAGTAATAATTGTCATGATATTTGTAGTGAAGATGCTTGAATCATGTACAAATAAACCTTTCAAAACAAAGTTGTTGGTAATCATCAGGCGGTTTTTTTTCCATGGCACAGCTGTGCTGCTGCCTCTGTACTTTGTTGCCCCTTGGCCCATCTGTAGTATCTATGTACTTTGATACACCCTCGCTGTGGAGAGCTTGTGGTGGAAGTAGACAAGATGGATAGGTGGTCTGATCTAACACGAGTCGTGGGTTTTGATGGGGCTTGGATGACAAATTGGACTGGAGAGTGTGTTACAAGGCCTTTCCCAAGATGATTCTTGATGGCATGCATATATGAAAAACCTAATAAAAAACTTGAACCAATGACATCTGGGTGTTGAGTCAGAGAAAGAGTTTATTAGTTACAGCTGTAGATATTGGACACTGTTACTGGACTTGATAACTAAAACCCTGGATATAGTGGATTACAGATAAATGTAATTCAATTCTATTTAAGACACAGTCCTAGTATTAGGATTAGCTGGCCTGAAATGCATAGAGTGCCTGAAATGATTCTTATGATTGTAGTGCTTTTGTTTGCTCAGTGTAATAGTCAAATGCCATAACAAATGCTTTTTGATGGCTTTTATAGACACAGAAACCTCGCCTGCGGTTGTGAAAATATAGCAAATAACAATAATTCAGAAAATTGGGTAAGATGCAATACTGAAAAGGTCAGCCAATAACAAAAGGAGGCCTATGTTGTGTATATGTTCTTGATAGACACAGCCTATTTTAGTATCATTTTATTTCTCTTTCATATAAAGCCTAGGAACTGAGAAAATAACTGCTTTTGTTTGTTGTTGTTTGGGTGTGTTTTGTTTTTTTTTTTTACCTTTTCCAGTAATACAATTGTGGTGGACACTTAAATGTTTTAGAGCACTTTCCTGGGCCTTGAATCATAGAGTGGTAAGGTTGGAAGGGACCTCAAGGATCATCTAGTTCCNGGAAGCCTTCTCTTCTCCACACTGAAGACCCTCAAGTCTCTCAGCCTGTCCTCATAGCAGAGCTGCTCCAGCCCTCTGATCCTGTTGACTTGTAAATGTGTGCTTAGGCTTTGCCTGAGTTAGACATCTCCGAATGTCTCTGCTTGTCTCTGACATGGATAAAATAATAGATCATTACCTCATTTTAAAGTTGTGCTTAGAGAATTCAGGATTGTGATGAATCGACCTAATTGTTTATGAAGAAAAAAACTCTTTATGCAGATAAAAGGCTTTTGGCAGTGGTTCCTTCTGTAAGAAGAAAAATAACTATCACAAAAGCCCAGTTATTACTGAGGATGCTAAGCCACTCATTTGCTTGAAGTGTGAGACAGATGATTTTTCATGATGGAGAATGTAATCTAATTGTCATGTTGGTGTTTTCTTATGGCAGTAAATATGGAAATAGGGGCAATGCAGATCTGTCCTTGGCAGCAGTTGCACCTAGGACATTTCTTCTAGAAATGGTCTGTGTAGGGAATTATGTCCAAGCATGAAGATGCAAAGAACCCTGACAACAGACCTCAGGTAAAAGGATACGTGTCAGGTAGCCCAAATGTTCAGCCATCTCCCAGAGCAGACCATCTTCTCTGGGCTGACATCACTTGGCCAAAAAGGAGTATGCTTTTTCCATTCTTTTCCCCAGAACTAAATAAGATATATATTATAAATTCTGCTGTACATTGGAGCAGGAGGAAGAATAGAGCAACAGTTCATTTTTTTTTTCTTTCCTTTGAGCTTGTGAAGACAAAAACATTCTATAATGAGGAATGAGAAACACACTTCAGAAGGAAACCACAGCCCTGTAATTGGCATTGAGAAATCTGCTGTAATATCAGGGACTGTACATCTGAAATGGATCCACGGAAGAACCAAGATCATAAATTTGTGTAAACCATTTTTTGCACCTAGATGTACTGAAGTCTGCCACCTGTTCTGAAATAGAGATAATGGTTTTATAATCTATAATCAAGGATGTTTTGGTGCTAATCTTTATCTGAAAAAGAGTCTGAATTGGGTAAGTGTCCCTAAAACATTAAACAAGTAAGCAGTGCAGTATTTCTGTAACCTGGAGTGACAGATTTTATGAGACTGCACTTTGTTTTGAAATCTTTGATAGGTTTTTTTCCCCCTCCCTTAAATTTAGTTCCAAAGATATCTTTGTTTTAATGTGAGTGTCTAAGATATTTACGAATTAGTTCTTCAAAATCTATTCAGACTGTCCTTAGGTAGCAAACCTTATAGAGAAAAATTTTTCACAGTGAATCCATAGTAGAGTGAGTCTTGAGTGAGGAAATTCTGTGCAGTTTTGTCTTTAGTATTAATACATTATAATTTAAGGCAAGAGAAATGTTTTTCTGTCTTTTATCTTCTACATGAAAATAAATTTATCATGAAGCAAGAGCTAAAATACTGAATGTGAAAGCAGGTTTTGTAAACCTTAATGCCCCAAGGATGATCAAATCTCAGGTGGGTTCATAGAAATAAGATACAGAAGTAGGAAGAACAAAGGCTGTATCCTTTATGACTCAGCTTGTCTCCCTGTGCTGCCTGTCAATCAGAATCTGATAGGTTTAGATCTCTCCCACCAGTATCTCCTTCAGCAGAAGGTAGCTGTAATCTTAGAAGGCAGCCCAGGCTAGAAGCACGCATCTGACTGCACACTGGTGCACAAAATCAGAGCTGGCACGTGGCTGCAGCCTCGGCAGAGAGGCAAGGGGAAGGCAGGTAGGCTCAGCATCCGTGCAGTGTTCAGCTCCAAACTGCTGCTTTGCTGCTTGGGACTGTATTTGTCTGGTGTCCACACCTCAGCATTTGGGTGTTCACCATCCTGACTATATAGCATGACTGTCCTGAGGGTCTCTTGTGATAGAATCTTGTTGAAACTCCAAGTGGCAGCTGCTGCTCACGCAGGGGCCAGACCTACCTATGTGCTGCAGCAGCTGTTGGAAAATGAATTGGAAGTAGCGAGGTACTCTGCACCAACCATCTGCTTTGGGGTAGGTGTTCCTGTGACTCATCAAACCTAATTGCTCCTGTGATGGTTAGTCAAGAGGATAGGCTATTTCTCTTTGTGCATTTACTGGTGGTGTTTTCTCAGTTATAAATATCAGTCCCCTTTCAGCTCTCCACTGGCTGCCATTTATCAAAGTGACAGCTAGCCAGCCAGAAAGCAAGCCTCTCAAAACGTAGGATAAAATTAGCTGCAGTCAATACTCCATTCAAAGTAATATGATTAAGCTTACAGGTTTAGGTTTCATTTCATCTTGCAGGCTGCACTGTTTCAGAAGGACCTGACTTCTGCAACAGCCATAAGAAGATAAGCACAGATCAATTTACAGTTCTTGTTGGCCAACTACATTTATGAGGGAAAAACTGTTAGGGAAAATACTGCTGACATGTCTATTACAGGGAGGCACTTATGAGCTATCACAGACTTCAGGATAGAATAGCAAAAGTTTTATTACACAATTTTTTTGAGGACTCCAAATTATGATGAATGCTGAGCCAAACCACTTTCAGATTCGTGTCATTACTGGTGCACATGGAATGCAGTGAGGCAGAATGCAGTTTGGTATTTATAACTGGAATTATCACTCACAGGTGAATAGAGAGTACAGATTAATCTCACTGCCAACTGAGTGAAGAGCTCAGGCAAGGATCTAAATTCTGAGTAGCTGGAATACTATAAGGATGTTAGTGGGACTAATTGATTTGGACTAACACCGGCTATAAGTAAAAGAGTTTCCCAGTTTAAATCTACCTCAGTGTATCTAATAGCTATGTAATTTGATCTGCTTTAAAGTTGTTCTTCCCTGATAGCTGCCCTCGGGTCCCTGAGGTGGCTGTGTGGTGTCACTGGTTCATTGCCAAAAAATATCACTACGTTTTTGAAATTTAATATAGGGCATTATAGCATTGATGACAGCCTTTACATCAGTAGAATGTGTTTGCGCATGGCCCTGACTAGGAAACCAGGCTGCCACTAGCAATACTGATACTTGTTTGCAGGATGTGAGATCCCATCTTGCTTGTTCTGAGTTCTCTCACCATTGTGCTTGTGGGGCATTTCTTCCTCTAGCACTTGTGTATGTGATTCTCCCTGCCTGGAGTACTCAGGCTCTGCTGTTGCCTTGTCATTGTCACCCACTGTTGTAATGCTGTAATGCAGTGTCAATGAAGCCATAAATCAAATCTGCTCTGAAACAGGTACTTTTAGAAAGCCAAGCATCCTAAAAGTTCTGCAGGGCACAATCCAGACACCAGCTGATCACCTCTTTCCAAGCCAATAAAGCAAGATGTTTCCTGTTATAAACTGGGTGGGTGCTGGCAAAAAATTCTCTTGTGAAGGTGCATTCTTTGTGGAATATTGTCTGTTCCTCTGTTTGAAATGTTACCTTGCCTGGAAGACCCTTTCCTTTTGGTGTTTTGATTGAGGTCCTGCTGTGAGTATAAGGTGAGGTGTTGGAGTCCTGTGTGGAAGAGGGATTGGTAGCAGTTCCAAAAGGTGGTAATGCAGAGGGTTTTAGAGTAAGGGTTTTGGCAGCCTCTGCTAGCAGCAAATCCTGAGTGTGTGATAACACCTACAAAGGAAATGTCAGGAGTCAGTGCCGTATTAAAACCTGAACTAATCTTTCAATTTGGGCTGTGAGAGAAACTGTTTTACGGCGGCATGTGCACGTGTGCCCACACACACTGTGTGCTTTTGTGTGCCTGTGTGTATAAATAAAATCTGGGCTCTGATTCTTGTAATCCCTTCTCACTGCAAACAAAATTTCACGGTATTACATGGATTTTTGGTGAGTTCAGGAGAGTTGTGTCTTTAGTACGTTTCCAGTCGGTGCTAGAAACATGTATCTGAATGTGCATGTGAGAGCTTAACCTAGCTACAGCTGTTAAAGATAATAAAAAATGTTTCTGTAAGCTCATTAACAGCAAAAGGAAGACTAGAGAGAATCTCTATCCCCTCCTGAATGCAGGGGGGAGCCTAGTGACTAAGGACAAGGAGAAGACTGAGGTGCACAATGCCTGCTTTGCCTCGGTCTTTGCCCAGATCCAGCAGTGTCCTGGGCACCCACTCTGGTGAAGCAGGAGTCAAGGAGGAGAAATGGATTGAGGGCATCACATTAAATGAGTAAGTGATCACTGACCTGCTTTGCCACTTAGACATACACAAGTCTGCGGGGCCAGATGGGCTGCACCCAAGGGTGCTGAGGGAGTTGGCAGATGTGCTCACTAAGCCACTTTCTATTATTTACCAGAAGTCCTGGCTAACTGGGGAGGTGCCAGTGGACTGGAGGGTAGCAAATGTAAGGCCTATCTACAAGAAGGGCAGAAAGGAAGATCCGGGAAACTATAGACCTGTCAGTCTGACCTTGGTGCCAGGGAAGGTCATGGAGCAGGTCATCTCAAATGCCATGATATGTCATATAGACAACAGCCAGGGGATCAGGCCAAGTCAGCATGGATTTATGAGGGGCAGATCCTGTCTGATCAACCTGATCTCCCTCTATAACAAGACAACCCAGCTACTGGATGAGGGCAAGGCTGCCGATGTTGTATTCCTAGACTTTCAAAAAGTCTTTGATACTGTTCCCCACGAGATTCTTGTAGACAAATTGGCTGCTCATGGCTTGGCTGAGCACAGTGTCTCCTGGATGAAGCACTGGCTGGACAGGAGGGCCCAGAGAGTGGTGGTCAGTGGAGTTGGCAGGCAGGCAGTAGTGGCATTCCTCAGGGATCTGTGTTGGGACCACTTCTTTTTAACATCTTTATTGATGACCTTGATTCAGGCATAGTGAGTGTCATCAGCAAGTTTGCAGATAACACCAAGTTAGGTGGCAGTGTTGATTTGAATGAGGGTAGAGAGGCTCTTCAGAGGGACTTGGATAAGCTAGACCAATGGGCCAACATTAATGGGATGAGTTTCAACAAGGTCAAATGCCAGGTCCTGCACTTGGGTCACAACAACCCCAAGCAATGCTACAGGCTTGGGGCAGTGTGGTTGGAGAGCTGCCTGGCAGAAAGGGATCTGGGGGTTGGGATAGACAGCTGGATGTGAGCCAGCAGTGTACCCAGGTGGCCAAGAAACCCAATGGCATCCTGGCTTGTATTAAAAATGCTGTGGCCAGCAGGAGCAGGGAGGTGATTGTGCCCTCATATTCAGCTTTGGTGAGGCCACACCTTGAGTATTGTGTTCAGTTTTGGACACTGCAGTACAAGAGAGATGTGGAGGTGCTGGAGCAGGTCCACAGGAGGGCAACAAAGATGGGGAAGGGTTTTAGAGAGCAAATCTTACAAAGAGCGACTGAGGGAGCTGAGGTTGGTTAGTTTGAAAAAGAGGAGGCTGAGGGGAGACCTCATTGCTGTCTACAGCTGCCTGAAGGGACATTGTGGAGAGGCTGCTGCTGGGCTTTGCTCACAGGTAATTGGAGACAGAACAAGGGGGAATGGCCTCAAGCTGAGTCTGAGTAGGTTTAGATTGGACATTAGGAAAAAGTTTTTCATGAAGAGAGTGGTCAGGCACTGGAATGAGCTGCCCAGGGAAGTGGTTGAGTCACCCACCCTGGATGTGTTTAAGGCTCGTTTGGATGTGGTGCTTGGGGATATGGTTTAAGGTGAATCTTGTAGAGTAGGTTATGGGTTGGACTTGGTGATCCTGAGGATTTTTTCCAACCTGGATGTTTCTGTGATTTGTAGCCTCCAGGTAGTATATACAAAAAGACTGCTACCCCAGGAACTTTAGCTAGCAGAAAAACAGTATCTGTTTTATGAGCTACTTTGCATAGTTTTGTCAAACGTAATCATGTTTTTATTATAGGCCACTTAGAAATGTTTCCTTCTGAACAAGGTTTTCCTGTTCAAGTTATCTAACCCAGAGCACAGTGAAGCAGCTATCTCCTGGGTAAACCCACTGAAGGCACAGTTTTTGTTAAACTCCTTCATGTCTCCATCTGTGTTAAAATGATCAGAACTGCTGATGTGTGCTCTTGTCAGCAACTGTACTGGCTTGGGTACGTCTGTGCTTAGAGTGGCTAATTACAAAAAGAAGCTGCTCTCTTTGCCCCAAGCCAAGTCAAGTTGTAAGTAAACTTGCAAACAGAAAGTCCTCTTGCTGGACTCCTTCTGACACTCAAGCAGCAGATGCTGGAGGAGATTGTCACATTTCTCATGCAGTTGGAAACACGTTCATCTCAGGGTGACAGATCTGACATAGCTGGAATTACAGCCCTGTTTCCTTCAAGCCTTGTAGGAAAAGAGATGTGTTGTGGCTAAGGCTGCCGGTAGCCTTGAAATTGTATCTTGCTTTAGTTAATCCCTCAAAGGAGTTATCTCTGTTGAAATGCACATCAGTTTTGGGATGTTTATGTCCCACACTTCAGAGTCTGTGCTTGGCAAGAACTGTCATTCTTAATCGAGGCAATACTTGCTGCTTGGCCCTTTCCTGGTGTGTTTGTCGGGTATGAGTCTGCTGTGCAGACAGACTTTGAGTGTGTTTAACTTCATGCTCTGCAGCTTGACTTCAAAGGATTTGCCCACAGCTCAGAACTAGACAAACACCTTCATCTTCTGAGTCAGAATGACCTGGTTCCTTTGCTCTGCAAAGCAGAATGAATGCTGCTTGCAGATTGTTCTGACACCAGCCATCGTCTTTGCTTCAGCTGCCTCACTTGCAAGATGAGAGAATGCACGCTCATCTAGTCTCTGTAGACATCTGAAGGCTGATGTGTACTGCACGTTGCTTTAAGTACCTCACAGATGGTAATTTAGAGAGTCCATCTGACTGTACAGCTTGGTAAAAAGTGATTAATGGCTGAGTGCTCCTTAGCTGTAGCTGAACGACGGTCAGAAAAGAAGAGGAAGGTGGCTCAGCATTCAGGAGTTCCCTGGGAGCCTGTTTCTCCAGGACATGGCTTTCTAAGCGCCGCCGGAAAGCTGGTGATGACTTCATCTAAAACGTTGTAAATGGCAAAGAATTCCACAAATTAGCTCATCATCTTAAAAATCAATAGCATTTAAGATGTGTGTTCCAAACAGCGACAGCAATAATCTGAAAGTGTTCCCTGATTCTGCAGCTGAATGGAAATAACCATTAGAGAACAGGATGCTTCCTACTGTTCCACCCACGCCTTTCTCTCTTTCGGAAGCAATTCGTGTTCCTTCGCAGCTGGTAATGGCAATGAACTCCCCTGTGTCTATGAATTCCTGAGGCATGAGGAGAAATACTGAGATAAAGAATCAGCAACAATGCGATTCTGACAGAAGACTGTCAGTTAAGACAGGCAACCAGATTAGCTTTTGTCAGGCAGGTAGGATTTGCTTGATCTTGGTAAGGATATGGTTAACGATGGCATTTGGGGCTTACAAGCAGTGATCTGAACTAGATTGCATTTCTGGAGTTACAGTGCTTGGGTTTAGAACTGGGAAGAATTGTTAGGTAGTAGTTATAATTGAGGTAGAGAACAGAATGTGCAAAAATACCCCACAACACTCTTATTGATGATAGATGTGGTGACAGATAGACCTGTCATGCCCTGCCACTTCACACTACCTGGGCAGATTTCCACCTGGAGCAACAAGATTTTGCTAACATAGTCCTGGGGTTTGCACTACCTGGGCAATGGGGACTGAAAAGTTAGGAGAAAGTAATGATGACTTTTATCTAGGACTACGTTTAGACAGGGAACTCAGTAAACTGTTAAGAGATGGAAGCTCAGCATATATGGAGTAGGGGCATCTGGTCTTAAAACTCAACAAGAAATGCGGATTATGAAAGGAGTATTTAGGCTTTGTTAGCCTAGCTGAAGCCTGCTGGTGTTTTCTTGCTGCATTAAATATGGGACTGAACATATCTGGGTCTTTGTTAAAAGTTATCCCTCATGAGAAATCAATGAAACAAATTTTCTCAAGGGCTGCAGTAGTTCAGCTCTCCAGAACAAAAAAGGGTGGTCATTCACAAAAGTCTGTATCACAGTGGTCTTTCTTTAAACTCTGTGACTTGCTTTTTACTGTAAGCTGTTTTTGTGGGCATGGCTTCTGTTTCTTCCTTTCTAGACTGATGGGTGCTGCTCCTGACCATAGGTGCAATTCTGCTCCACCACATCAAGCTTTATAGCACACTCATAAAAGAAGATTTAACAGTAGCAGAAGCCTAAATGCTACAGTATGTTTGCATAGCAGTCCAGGCTCCAGAGTTGCAGCTTTAACAGCCTCTTAAGAAGTTTTTGGCTAGATTACAACCTGCAAGCCACCAGGGTAAATGCAGAATGCCTCCAGATTCAGATGGAGTTTAATGCTCATTTCAGCTGGGTGAAATTCTCTTCAGGGACCTACAGCCCACAGAACTCAGATCAGTCTTTCTTCTGCTGCATCATCTTAGTTTATCTGGTGAGAAATTTTGTGCTCAGTCCTTTATGCAAGAGTTGATTCTTTGCTGACCTCAGTGCTCCTCTGTTACTCCCAACAGTCGGCTTCAAGAACAAAAGGAACTTTCATTATTGCAGTTCAGTTGCAGTCAGAGAAAGAGATGGGCTACAGATTCAGAGAAAAGCAGGCAGAGGCAGTAAGGGTGTCAGTGTACAGGTGTTAAATTCTTAAAACACAGTAAAATAAAAAAAAGCCAGGAAGGAAACAAAAAACTCCAGAAGGAAAACATTTAACCACTAGAAATCACTGCCACAGTGATCTCCAAATATCAGAATTTACAATTAGATTTGTTACTCCCTTCTCTTCTCTCTCTCTCTTTTTTTTTTTTTTTTAAGCAGCTTTTCCATGNTTTTTTTTTTTTTTTTTAAAGCAGCTTTTCCATGCAACACCATTCTACCTCACCTGCTGTGCTAAGGGGCTTCATGTGAAAAATGACCCAGTGAGGGACAATACAACATGATAGGATCACAGGATGTCAGGGGTTGGAAGGGACTCAAAGAGATCATTGAGTCCAACCCCCCCTGCCAGAGCAGGATCATAGGATCTTGTTTAGGTCATAAAGAAATGCATCCAGACAGGACTTGAAAGTCTCTAGAGAAGGAGACTCTATAACCTCTCTGGGGAGCCTGTTCCAGTGCTCTGTGACCCTTACAGTAAAGAAGCTCTCCCTTGTGTCGAGGTGGAACCTCCTGTGCTGCAGCTTACATCCATTGCTCCTTGTCCATTAGAACAAAATAAACCAACAGATTCAGTGAGGAGTGAAGACTTCTCTTACCTCTTGTATACAACCCTTCTTTGCACACCTGTCACACAGGCCCACAGCTGCTTTTCTCCTGGACACTGTAGTGGAGGGACAATATTTTTTAATTCCCAGGAAAAAAAACCGCAAATCTCTCTACCCCAAAATTTTCATTCTAGGATTAGAAACATCTTTGTCTCTGTTCTTTAAGGCAATCATTTGGGAAGTCACTGCTTTAGTCCTTCTGCAAGCAGCAGTAAAAGTGCTGTCAAGACTTTGATAATCTATTTCTATACAATTTCACTGCAGAGTTTTGTTTCTTGATTTCCCTGTGCAGGTTTGCTATGTCCCAGTTGTGCTTACATGATCTGTTTGTTCTTAGCAAGACTGCCCTGGGCGTTATTTCCCGAATGATTCCAGCATGGCCTCTGAAAATGTATTGAAGGAAGGGCTGCAAATCCTGTCTCTGAGAGAAGTTTGGTGGTAAAAGGCTGGTACATGCCCAGTGAGCATTTCTCTGAAGTGCTGCTTTTTACCTAGCAGGGTCTACCTCTGAGGCTGACAGCAGTATGCTGCTGGAAAGCCGTCCCACAGTTTGGAGCTGCTGCACTTTGAATGTAGGAATCTGGCAGCTAGACCCAAAGATGAGGGTCTAACTTCTTGCCAGCACAACAGTGCAGTCCTTTGATCTGTTTTAGGATACAAAGAAAGACTGAACAAGGTTTTTCTGCTGGTTTTTTTCCCCCCATATAAGCTGTAAATGCCTTAAGAGACTTTGTTTTTCTGCTTGTACAGCACTTAGTGAAGTGTTGCTTGACCTTAGCAGAGCTGCCAGTACTAGCAGCAGTAATCTCCAGATTTAGGAGCTAGGAGGCAGTTTAGGAACAGTTAGGAGGCTTTCTGCTGGAATCAAGCTCTCCAAAACCCAAGAACCTCTATGATGTTTTTGGAACTATTCTGTCAGTCACTTTTTATTGGTCATCTATTTGACACAATTTCTTTAGACCATTCGGTATCACTCAAAGGCATTGTGCGAATGTAGGTAAAGTTTGCTTTTGGTCCTGCTTTAGCTGATTCCGAAGTCTGCTGTAGCTCAGATGAGCTGTTAAAGGTTGGGTTTATCAGTGAAAGTCAGTCTCACTAATGTATTGGTGGATTATCTTAATACACTCTTGTTTTCCTTACACACCAGGCGGGTACTGTGTGATAGCTGGGTGATTCTCAATGCATGGTGATACCTTAGAATTAAAAACGTATCAAGTAGTTTGCCTTTCTGCAGTACCAAGTGTGTTTAGATGCCTTTTGAACCGAGTGTTTTATCCAGTCAGCAAACAGCATGGCAGGCTCATAAAAACAAACCTGTTTTGAGCTCGTAGCAAAGTCTGCATTTTACCCAGGGTGTGTGAGTCAGCTCGAAACCTAACTGAGTTTTCTTTATGTTCATCTAAGCTTAGCTATAAAACAATGATACATTCATTTTGGTCTCCATAGTACTCGAGTAGCACAACTACATCACCTAGTAGAGGTAAACCTTTTTATTTATTTCTTCTTTTTTTCATTTCCTTTATTTATTTATGTGTTTATTTTCCAATTCTTTCCCAGTTGCATCCCTCTGACTCTAGCCTTGCTTTGCAAGGAATAAGCATTGACAGTCAAAGGCTCTTACAAGCGGACAGGGAGTCTTCCCACTAGATTCTCACAGACATCCTTCATTTGAGGAAGTCAAGGATTAAAAGAGAGGAGTGAAAGCTTACCGAGTAGGTTAGGCAGCATCCTGCCTCCAGGTGATGCCTGAAAGGATACCCCAAGGGTGGCTGCTGAAGGAGTCTCACCCCCAGACTTCTCCACTTGGAGGGAGGGCAGATAACCTGGTGCCCTGCGGAGCCTACATGCAGCTCTGTGCATACTTCCTTTGGGGAAGTATCTAACTCCAGAGGCAGCTGTGCTTGAGGCTAATAGTTCTTCTTTTCCTCCTAATCTTGGAAATTTACAGCAAAAATGAAGTCTTGTGAACTTATTCTGCAGCCAGCCTCAGCTTCCCAGGAGTGTGGAGGCACAGAATTCAAGCTGCCTGAACCAAATGAGACAGTAGGAGCCCTGAGAGCAGGAAGAGCCATTTAAAGCTCTTCTGCTTATATCTTTCACAGCTGAACTTGCTGTGGGGGTAGATGTTAATTTAATGAGTACTCATTAAATTATCTTACAGCAGCTCAGATAGGTCCCAGCAGGTTCCCTGAACATGACACAGGATTTTGTTTTGTATTGTTTGGGCTTAATTAATTTTTCTGAGGGACAGTTATATCCTAAGAGCAAAGGGGGTAAAAATAACACTGGATAAAACGTCCTGGAGAGAACATGCATATCCCCACCTATACTCTTGGTATTTTTAAGGTAATATTTACATTTCAGTTCAGCTTTCAATATTTTTTTTCCCCTCCAAACATTCTAACTGAATTAGTTTTGATGTGTTAAAAACAATAGCCTTAAACAAAGACAAATAATTTTAAACAACAGCAGTATGTATGAATTCGAATTAATTCAAGATTTATTTGGAGGTTTTGACTGGAAAAAATAACAACTCTGAACACATTTGTCTCGGGATCCATCTAGAACATTTTTTCACCCTGTTTTTCAGACAGCCCACGGATGCAGATCAGTAGTTCACACAATGCTAATATCAGCTTGAGTTGGGAGAGATAAATTCCACTTGAGATGTACAGTTATAAGTGGTGTGACACCTCCAGCAGCAGCAATTAAAACAAATGAACAAAAAGGCTTTGAAGCTGAAGCTCCGTAGGAAGTGAGGGGAAGGTAGGAGATGGGAAACAAAGGAACTACACGAGAGTGGCCATAGGTGTTTGTCTTTTTGGCTGACAAGCAGCAAAGATAAGTGCTTGTACCTCATTCAAGTCCTTTTGTGGTAAATATGACTAATAAGCTGTAAAATAGTTCCCATGGTCAGGGTTCAGAAGGCTGTGGACTCCAAAGGGAGGCCTCTCTCCAGGATGAGGCTGTGTGCTCCGGCACATCCAGTGTCATGATGTTCCAATGCCCCCCTCCAGAGACTCCCCTCATTCACAACAGGAGACACACAAGAGTAACACACAAACTTTGCTGAAGCAGACAAGCCTTCTGAACAGCCATATGGTCCCTTTCCCAGCTGGTGTGGCTGAGTTCACTTCTTCAATTACTAGATATACAATATCCTCTGGGCTCCAAACTCTCCTCAGTTAATAGGAGTAGAGCAAAAACACCCTGAGGACCCCCAGTGCTCTTTTTTGGTTCTGCTGTATCATTACATGAGAAGGCTCAGATCAGTTACAGAGTGAATGAGCGGGATGCCCAACAGCTAATTTTGTGCTAAAGAGAGATTTTTGTATTTCCCCCCTTATTTGGACTAACAGCTTATCAGTGTGAGGCAGGCCTGAAGGAATGAAACACTGCATTACATGGGTTTACATATAAATTAGCTCACATTTTCTCAGAGGCAGGCTGGACATTTTCCATTAGTTTAGCTGAATTTCCCAGTGATTGAGGTTTTGAAGGCCAACACAACCTCTACTGTAAAAGTATTTGCTTGATGTCAAAATTAATTTTGTTATTGGAGTTGAGGTGTGGTGTGAAAGTTTATTAGTAGCTGAACTGATGTGCAGCCAGCGGGTCAAATCAAAAGCAATGTTATTTAAACTAACTCCATGGTACATTTATTTCAGGGAAATATGGAAATAATCTCAGGTCTCTCTGATAAGTAAGGTGTCAGGTTTGCAAATTTTATTTTAAGGGAAACTTTAGGTTTGTATTTCCCTGCTTCTGAAGCAACCAAGGCGAATCCATTCAAGGTAGGCTTCAGCAAGCAAACTGTGGGGAGGAACATATTAAATCATTTGTCCATAGTGATGAATTTTGAATGAACTGAGGTTGCTTATGGATGGAACTGCTAAGGATATTTACTTGAAAGCTATTCAGTAAGGAAGGACTGTGATCAACTTGTCCTATGGATGTGGACATTCTATATTGGGAATCATTTCTAAAGTGCCTAATCCTGTGATATAAAATACAGTAATGATAGTGTAAACTGCCTACAAGGGCCATTGCTCAGTGCTTTGACCTTACTGTGGATATAAGCAGCTAATTTCATGGTGATGGATGACAGAGGTGTCCAAGACCAATACAAATGTAGTTGGTAGGTGAGGAGCTGCAGCAAGAGAGGGGAAACTGAGACCTTGGTGGAGATATTTGGCAAATCCCAGGCTATGGTATAGAATTATAGAATGGTAAGGTTGGAAGGGACCTCAAGGATCATTTAGTTCCACCCCCCTGCCATAGGCAGGGACACCTCCCACTAGTACAGGTCGCTCAAGGCCTCCTCCAACCTGGCCTTGAACACCTCCAGGGAGGGAGCAGCCACAACCTCCCTGGGCAACCTGTGCCAGTGCCTCACCACCCTCACTGGAAAGAACTTCCTCCTAACATCCAGTCTAAATCTCCCCTCTGCCAGTTTAAACCCATTGCCCCATACCCTGTCATTGCAAGACCTTGTAAATAGTCCCTCTCCAGCCTTCCTGTAGGGCCCCTTCAGATACTGGAAGGCTACTCTAAGGTCTCCTCGAAGCCTTCTCTTCTCCAGGCTGCAGAACCCCAACTCTCTCAGTCTGTCCTCAGAGCAGACCTGCTGCAGCCCTCTGAGCATCTTCGTGGCCTCCCCTGGACTCACTCCAACACTTCCATGTCCTTCCTGTGCTGGGGGCTCCAGAACTGCACACAGTACTCCAGATGGGGTCTGGGGAGAGCAGAGTAAAGGGGCAGAATCCCCTCCCTTACTCTGCTGACCACACTGCTCTTCATGCAGCCCAGGACTCATGTAATTGCTCAATGTTTCTTGAGTGGCAAAACAAGGCCACCTCCAGAAAGGAATGCAGGAATGTTTTTATTATCACAGGTCTTACATATTCAAAATACAAGCTGGAAGTGGAAAGGGATTACTTTTCCTAAAAACATGTGTAGTACTTCAAAATAATAAGCTTGGAATATTTGATGATGCTGTAAAGTGTAGTTTATGGGCAACTTTCTTGGCTCTATGTTAATCCCCAAAACAGTACCTGCAGGAAATTTTGGAGCTTCTTTGGGTTTGTCATGTTTATTTTTTTGGGGGGTGGTGTTTGTGTGTGTGGTGTTTGTGTTGCTGTTGTTGTTATGGGGTTTGTTTGATCATTTGGTTTTGTTGTTTTGTTTGTGATTTTCAGTTTTGGTATTTGGTTGCTTCTGTAAGGAAAATAATGGCTGCTCTTGATTTTTGTAGTAGAAAAGCTCTTGATGTTTGGTTGTTGGGGTTTTTTTTTTGTCTTTTTGTTTTTCTTTTTTTAATTTGTTGGATTTTTAAACTGAAACTTCAGTGCTTTTCCCACTTGCAGGAAGAGAAGTGTTTTGTTACCTAGCTTCATAAAGCAAATGTATCCACACAAAGTGATGGTTTAGGTTGCCTGCTCCCAGCACTGCCAGAATGAATCACAGAATGTCAGGAGCTGGAAGAGAACTCAAAAGCTCATCCAGTCCAACCTTCCCTGCCACAGCAGGATCACCTAGACCAGATCATACAGAAAAGCATCCAGGCAGGTTTTTAATATCTCTAGAAAGGGAGACTTGACAACTCCCCTGGGCAACCTGTTCCAGTGTCCTGTCACCCTCACAGGGAAAAAATCCTCCTTGTGTTTACATGAAACTTCCTATGCCTCAGCTTCCACCCATTGCCCCTTGTCCTGTCATCAAGCACCATAGAGCAGAGCCTGGCTCCATCCTCCTGGCACTCACCTTTACATATTTATAAACATTGATGAGGTCACCTCTCAGTCTCCTCTTCACCAGGCTCAAGAGCCCCAGCACCCTCAGTCTCTCCTTGTAAGAGGAGAATGGAACTGAAATCTGTTAAAATCCAGGGGGGTCTGATGCAAACAAACAATAGCAGAAATCTAGTGCAGCACTGTTAAAATAAGCAAATAAAGCATTCGTAATGAACTCTTAGTTTGTGGACACACAACAGCTCCCTGAATTGCAGATCAGTTTCATACTTCAATACATTTTCCATTATGAAGCAATTAACTCTATTGTCTTTTAAGAACAAAAGCATTTCTTTCAGACTTAGTCTCTTCCCAAATATCTTGTTTTCAGCTTTTCAGCCTTTACTGTTCTGGATGGGAGATTCATGTTCTTCATAGTGCCACAGACCCATGAACAGCCGAGCTGAATGTTCATGCACTCAATTTCCTGGAGCACAAGTATTGTTTAGGGTTGAGTTCTTCACTTTTCTTTCTCCTCCCAGTAAAATTTAATATTTATTTTGTTCATGAGAAATGCCTGCAGAAAAATGGCAACATCTACATCCTTACAAGGCGACGTAGATTGTAGCAAGTTATTTTATTTACCTCAAGTTGTGATTTCCTCTGATCATCATAGCAAATCTAGATGAGCAGGGTGATATGCATTATTGAGTTTATGCCACATCTTTGGAGCATCTGTTACACTTCACGACTGAAAAAACTTGACTTCACTATCTTACTCCAACAGCTTTTACCTCTGCTGCCTGCTCTTTGAACTAATCAGCAGCAATCAAAAGAGGGAGAGGAAACACAGTATGGGTAATAGGAAACAAGGTGCTGCAATTCAGTCCATGCTTGGGGAAACAAAAAAAAATTGACTGGCACTGAAGTGCGATGGAAATGATACATGATTTACATTTCTGAACACAGCAGCAACAAAAAGCTCACAACAAAGTGGCCATGAATTTAGTATTATTTTGTGTGGAATTGGAAACATGTCTTCATTGTTGGGGGACAGGAAAAAAAACAACCAACCCTGATTTACCACTTCCTAATTTAATACTCGTTTGCACTCAATACTATTATGAATATTATTAGCCCGTGGTGGGAGGCAGGTAATTTGAAAAGAAAATATAAATTGTTTTCCTTAGGGCTTTGAAGTCCTTTCATATTCTCAAACCATAAAGGACATTCTAGATACTGAATATTTAAGATAGGTAATTCAATAAAATGGAGTGGGGAGCATGAATAACTTGTAAAAACTCTCGTGTACATTAGGCGGTAGAACAGGTTAGAGTGGGTAGCCCTAAAATCTAAAGGGAAATTGCTGGTCCAGCTGAATTAATCATAGAATCATAGAGTCATAGAATGGATTAGGTTGGAAGGAAGCTCAAAGATCATCCAATTCCAACTCCCCCACCATAGGCAGGGACACCTCCACTAGAACAGACCACTCAAGGCCTCGTCCAACCTAGCCTTGAACACCTCCAGGGAGGAAGCATCCACAACCTCTCTGGGCAACCTGTTCCACCACCCACATGGTAAAGAACTTCTTCCTAATGGGCTGGTGGAATTGGGGGAAGAGTTCAGCTAGTGAGTGTTTTTTGGCCAGGATCTTCTCTAAGCTTGAAAGTGTGCAAAAGGCTCTAGACAGATAGTTCATGCTCAAAAAAACTCCTCCAGAACAAACAAACAAACAAACCCAAAAAACCAAACCAAACAAAAAAACCTATATCAAAATGCATCAAACAACGGAGCTGTGCTTTTTATTTGAACTTTGCTTTTAGTGACCATAAATTCCTTGAGACTGCTTGAACAGAATTTGAAGAGGCAAATCTGATGCTTAGAGAAGAGAAGAGGCAGCAAAGGACCTTATGTTGCCTGAAAGATTATAGAATCATAGAATGGCTTAGGTTGGAGAATGCCTCTAAAGAGACATAGAATCATAAAATCAAGCAGGTCGGAAGAGACCTCCAAGATCATCCCGTCCAACCTATCACCCAGCCCTATCCAATCAACCAGACCATGGCACTAAGTGCCTCATCCAGTCTTTCCTTGAACATCTCCAGGGACAGTGACTCCACCACCTCCCTGGGCAGCCCATCCTAATGCCAATCACTCTCTCTGTGAAGACCTTCCTCCTACTATCCAGCCTAGACCTCCCTGGCACAGCTGTGGAAATTTGTTGGTTGAGGCTATTTTCCCTCCAAAAGAAGCAGAGGCAAGGGCAAATCTTAAATAGCTACAGGATGAAAACTTTTATTTCTGCCTATGTGATGTACACAATGTCGTACACTCTTGAAGATGAATTAGTTCATAATATCTGTTTTCTTACTGATAATCTCAACAAGCTTTTGGTCTGGGGTGCTGTCTGTGTTAGAGGAGGTGACCTTATCTTAACACTCACCTTTTATTCTTTTTATCAAGAAAATCTCACTTACTGGCACAAAACTGTATGGAAAATGTAGAAGACCTAC
>VWYK01119991.1:2939-22433 GCA_013399775.1 Semnornis frantzii
AAAATATTCCAATTAGCTCAAACCAGCACAGATGCTCAGATCCTTGTGAATGGCACCCTCAGACTCTGTTTTTCACACTTCTGTACTAGAGCAGGTATTGCTTTGCAGAGGCACTGAATGGGCAATGCCTTTAACATGAGCTTGGCCCAGGGCTTGAATTTATGTCCTGAGTCTATCAAAGGATCTGGTAACTATATCAGTTCTGCTCCTAACTAAATACATTAATGTTCATTGAATTTGATTTTCTCCTAAATCCTTCTCCTTTATTTTCTCCTAGAAGGAAGGTAGGAATGTTGCTACTGAGATAGCCTGTGAAATTAAATGATATTATGACATTTAATAGCAGCTAACTGATTCTCACACAGGAGGTGATAGCTGTGACATATTTTGGAAAAAGACTGGAATCCTAATTCAGCAACATGGATTTTTTTTTTTTTAATATAAATATCCAGGCAGCATATTTTATTTTGACAAAATTCACACACTTGGAATATTTCTTACAAACTCTCCTTATAAAATACTGTTGGGATTGAAATTATGTCTTTGAGCAGTTTTCTGAATAGATCTCTAGGTTGCTTAATTATTGTTGAAATGATTGTGATCTTAGGGACCCTTGTTCTCCTCTGACGTTCTCTCCTTGTGACTAATTATTTTACAGACTAGGCTTTAATTGCAGAGTGTAGGAGGTACTTTCTATAAGTGCTAAGTGTTAGGAGGAGACATGCTTTGCAGATCATTTAATGTGCTACCAGGAGCAAACATGCTTCGGAGATCAATGACATTTGTAAAAATTAGTCAGTGTGTTTGTTGAGAGCAAGAGGCCATCTCCAGGAGATGTCTCCTAATAATTGCTGGTGTGGTCAGGGTTATTAATTATTTAACATGACATAGAGGCCATAGGGCTTTTCAGGAGAAACTGCTTCCCTTTTTTTTTTCCTTCTATTTACCATGTAAAAAACCTGACTTAATTAGGATTTTTTAAAAAAAAATCCAGACTGACAATTTTCTTGGTAGCCTGCAAGCATTGTTAAAGAGGAGACAAGTTACAGACATCAAAATATGCATATTTCATTGCTTCCTATCAGAACACAGAGTGATGTAAAATAGCTGTTAACAGACATGAACATCTATGCTCTACTTAATCTAGGCCAATATTACTATATACTTTCAAAGTCATCCATTAATGAGAGTACATATAAAACTCAGGTCAGAGGTACTGCTTTGCAATGCTGTTTCTTACAGTGCTGTTATTTGCCTTTGTTTTGTGTCTGATTTTGGCAAAGCGAGGGCTGTTATTCTCCACATGAGTGCCCTAAGCCCCAGGTGACAAGAGCACGTCAGGAGTGATTAGAAATCTAAAAGCCACTAAGGAAAGATTGAAGGAATTGAGACTTTTAGGCTAAAGAGAGGACAGGACAAGGTAGCAACTTTGCCTAGGTAAAAGATAGCTTCAGAGAAAGCTGCTTCTCTATGTCCAGGGTAGATAGGACAAGAAATCATAGAATCATAGAATGGTAAGGTTGGAAGGGACCTCAAAGATCATCTAGTTCCAATCCCGTGACATAGGTAGGGACACCTCCCACTAGAACAGGTCACTCAAGGCCTTGTCCAACCTGGCCTTGACCCCCTCCAGGGTGGGAGCAGCCACAACCTCCCTAGGCAACCTGTGCCAGTGTCTCACCACCCTCACTGTAAAAACTTCCTCCTCACATCCAGTCTAAATCTCCCCTCTGCCAGTTTAAGCCTGGGAATTAAAAAAAAAAAAAAAATCCTCCCAATGAAAGATTCATCAAAACAGGCTTGATTCTAGTAGAAAGTTTCATTTTTGTCACAGTTTGAGTTAGGTTTGTTTTCTTCAGGAAAAAACCTCATAACTGGAGACTTACTGCTGAAGAGGGTCTACAGCATTTGCTTTAGTCATCATTAAGGGGTTTGGGGTTATAGATCATACAGCAGATTAGTAGTGAAATCCTCCAGACAAAAATCTGAAAGTTGTGCATATTAAGTGTATAATAAAGTAGTTCTCATTTTGTTGGTTTAGGGGATTTTCTCCTCCTCTGAATCTTCGTATGCACACAGCTTACTCTGAGAGGTAAAAAGAGCATTCATTTTCTGAAGCACTGAAACCTCACCTCTGAACACAAGGCAACAAGATTTTTTTTTTCCCCTATGCATACAAACACCATGAGTTATTTTATTTTGTTTTCCAGGACTTATTTTGTCACTGTTGAAGAGTTTCTTCCCTTTTTCTGGACGAATGTAATTTTAATTTTGAAGGGGCAAAATAAATATTTGTTTTGGTTTGGTTTTATTTCCATTGCTGGGCACGACCAAAAAGAGACCACCACCTTCATCTTGGCACCCTCCCCTCAGATAATTATAGACATTATAAAATCTCCTCTCAGCCTTCTCTTCTCAAGCTTTAACATCCCCAGATCTCCCAACCTTTCTTCATAGGAGAGACATTCAAGTTCCGCAGTCATCCTTGTAGCTCTCCACTGCATTCTAACCATCAGATCTCTCTTTCTTGAATTGGGGAGCCCAAAACTGGACACAGTATCCCAGATGTGGTCTCACCAGGGCAGAGCAGAGGAGGAGAACCTCCCTAGACCTACTGGACATGAACATATCATTGGCCCTTTTGGCCACAAGGGCACATTACTGTCTTAGGGATAATTTGCTGTCCACAAGGACCTCAAGGTCTTTCTCCATGGAGCTGCTTTCCAACAGCTCAACCTCTAGTCTGTATCGGTGCCTGGTATTATTCCTCCTCAGGCATTAAACTTCATGAGGTTTGCCTTTGCCCAGTTCTCCAGCCTGTCCAGATCTCATTGGATGGTAGCACAGCCTTCCAGTGCTGTAGCAGTTCTCAGAACTCTTCTGGTTTAGCTACAGGTCGATATCTAGCCCAGAGCTTGGATGTACATAATGGAAAGGTCCCACACATCGTCACTGGCTGATGCCTGCTTTAGAGAAAGAACAGTAAGGATGTATGATGCAGAGCTATGCACAACAGTAAGATTTTTAGTCTGGTTTTCACCGAAAGACATCCAGTAAAAGACTGAGCTTAGTGCAATTCCCATAAATGTGCCCACTTTTAATGCTTACCCTTTCTTCGACATTTATTACAAGATAAGAGGACCTTGTGCGATACCATATCAGCAGATCCCTAATAAATCCATGTATGTATCAGCAAAATGTGAGTCACAGCCCATATACAAACAGAGATAGGGCTTGCAGGCACTCTGGGGAGCAGTTTGAAAGCATTGCCTACTTAGGAAATCCTATCTTGACGTACTCTTGGATATTATTTCATATTAAAGCGTGCTATTTGGTAACATCTACGACTATATTTGAAGAAACGAAAAGCAATAGTCTAAATTCCAGATTAGGATTGCGCAGGGGAGCGGGCCAGGAGGTGCAGTACCGGAGAGGGTGGCTAGATGGCGCTCGAGCACATACAGAAGCGTAACACTCTCAGCTGCTGCGGCGGCGCCTCTGGGTGCGAGTCCGCTTGGGAAAGGAAGCGCTGAAAGTGCTCTCTGTCCGTCCTGTTTTCTACATCACCTCCAATGGAAAGAACACCTCGGCTTCCTTGGTTTCTCAAAGAATATTTTATTCAGATCTGCCCCAAGACGTCGCTTTTATGTACTTTTGCAGTATTTTCTATTTGCAGCAGGACTTTATGTGGATGAGGTGACAGTTTACTAAAAGCTGGCATTTTGGGACAGCTGACTTTATTCAGGGGGGAAAAAAAAAAAAAAAAAGCCAAAACAAAACCTCACAACTGTTAAAATGCTTTATTTCAACGTTTCCAGAAGGATAAACATTGACTTTTGTGGGTTTTTTTGTTTCTTCAAAGAACATATTCACTTAGAGACTTCTACTTGCTCAGTTTCTGTAAATGTTTACTTGGCTGGAGAAAGGAGAAGTGAATAATATCTAAAAAAGTGAAATAAGTACTGCACCAAAAGTGGAATGGAATTTTTCAGGTGAAATGAAAAAGAGTAATTCTCTAATTTTCCTGGTTTCACAATGCAAATAATATAACTAAGTTAACAAATACAATGCTGAATAGATTATAAATCAGAACTCCCTCGGTTTTAGTTTAATCCCATGCACACTTTCCTTCTTTGCACAGCTACAGTATTTGCAATTTCCAACACTTTTGGATGTGATTTATATTCACCCTGTGGTGTCATCTAAGGGTTGTTGTTTTTTTTTTTTAAGGAGATCGATGTAAGCTTTAAGTCATATTGAAGATAAAATCTGTTCTCAAAGGACTATGTTAAAAAGTCATACAAAGCATATTAAAAATTAAAAGGTGAAATATATTGCATTTCCTATGAGAAAAGCTCTAGTGTTAGGTGATAAGTAGGAGCACACAACAGATAAAAATTATTCCTAGCTGAATAATTGAAATATTTACATTAAGAATCTGAGAATTATTCTCAGAGAGATTTGCTATTGCGAGTATATGATGTAATTGTAAAAATTGCTTAAAATTAGAAAAAAGCTGAAATCTAATTTGCTTTGATGCCAATAAACCCTGGTTAATGACAATATTTGTCTGAGCAGTTCAAGGGAATTTAGCATTAATCAGAGTTTTAATCAGGAAACCAACGAGATTGGCTATAATTCTGTGGAGACAAGCTGTAACGAACTTCCTCCGAGGTCAGATGCAATTAATGTACAGCCAAAGGAGCATGAAACCACACTGTGCTTTAACAAGCCCAAAGTCTGCCCAAGTTTCATTCATAAAACCATTTGATCACATTGCTCCCATAATCAGCATTATTAGATAGCATGAATATGTTCTCCACACTTACAGTTAATCTGTTACAGAAGTAACAGATTAGTTACTTCCTTTTCCAGATGCCTGAATGCCTCATGTACCGCTGAAATTATCATTCCCACCCCACTATCACGTGGAAGTTTGTGTCAAAGATGGGGCAATCCAAATAAACACAAGAAGAAAACTGCTGAAAGAAATTCCCATAATGAATGAACATCTGCTGGTGCAAAGCTTCATCTTGGCCTGGTGTTTCCTATCACTGTGACATCTGAAAGTGGGAGAAGATAAACTTGCTCTGCCCATGCTCAGCACTGACCCATCAGCGGTTAGCAGGGTCCCAAGTCCAAACAATGTTAACAAGGTCACATTGCTTTTCAATAGGAAATAAATTGTGTGGCAGCAACAAGTTTTTACCTGAAACAGACATGGCAGGGGTGTCCTTTAGAAGTAAGGACTTTTACCTCTTTGGTTATTGATGGAACCATATTAGGCTGTCTTCAGCTGTGGTCTTATTCTGTTTATTGGAACATGAAATGTCACTGCTCGTCAAAGAGTCACTGAGATTCCAGTAAGGTTGATGACAGATTTTCCTTAGCTATTTGATCAATGCTTAGGTTAAAAGACTTTAAAATTAGGATAGGTTAACTTTAAATGTCTATAATAAAATAATGTTCTACCTGAACTGGTTGAAAATCAGTGTTTTATTCTTTGTTCTGTTAATACAGAAAATATATGTAAATTCTATATTATATATGTGGGAAACTACAGCATTTTAGACAAAGCTCCTCAATTCTTATTATTCCCTGTTTTTAACATGTTTTGCATCTCCCGATGTGGCTTTCCACCCGGATGACTTTGTTAACTCAAGCAGATTGTTTAAGCACTCCTGAGGCAATCACAGGACTCTTGAGAAAGGCCTTGGTAGACAATGACTCCTCAGTGTGGACTTCTGTTTACAGATTTTTGGTTTTTTTTAATGGAACTCATGTACTGAGATAAACAAACACTCAGTAGAACAGGGACTTGGCCATGGCTCTCCTCTACTGCTGTTTAGTACTCCTAGACAAAGAACACAGTTCTCATAGTTCTTATTTAAATACTAAATTTCTATGCCAAATGGACAGTTCAGTGAAAGAAGGCAGAAGCTGTGTTCCGCTTTTTCCTACTCCACCCAAGCAGCAATTAATTGGTGTATTATGATGCTTCCTGAAGTGGCTGGGCCTGAAGAGAGGAATGTTCTTGAGAGACACAGCCCAGAAACAAAAGAAGAATCACAGAATCATAGAATCACAGGAACATTCCAGTTGGAAGAGACCCTCAGGATCATCAACTCCAATCATTATCCCTACTCTACAAAGTTCACCCTTAAACCATATCCTCAAGCACCACATCTGAACGACTTTTAAACACATCCAGGGTTGGTGACACAACCACCTCCCTGGGCAGCCCATTCCAATGCCTGACCACTCTTGCTGGGAAAATTTTTTTCCTAAGGTCCAGTCTAAACCTACCCAGTCGCAGCTTGAGGCCATTCCCTCTTGTTCTGTCACTGAGAGATTACACCAAGGTTTGTCTGCAAGCAGAGCAAATACCCATCATGATCATAGAGGGAGTACCAGCAGCAGAGGTTGGTGTGCTCCTGCATGGAAAGCCCTCAGCCAGCAGCAACACAACAGAGCTTTAGCAAGAGCTAGATGTCAGCTTTCATAGTGGGCAGATAAATGTGGGCAGATAAATGTTTTCATGAGCACCTTCACAAGCAGGTGCTTTATTAATAATGAGGTGTTAGGCAGAGGTGGCTGTGTGCTTTGGCTCTTTCAGTCAGTGCAGTAGCTAGGTTGGCATTCTGAGGATCACAGTTTTTAACTGAAGAATTTAAGCTGTGAGTGGTTTGGCATGTACCTCCCAGGTCCACAAATCTACTCAAATGGCAGTTTCATATATGTGCAAAAAACGTGCTTGCTGAAGGTGCTGTAGCTCTGGATGATCAGGAGCTTATTTAAGAAAGGTCTCTGCTGACCTCACAAAAGGTTAGTGCTCACAAACTTTCCACTTAGCTAAAAATTTTTCTGTAACAGCCTGTAAAGGTATGTGTTTATCAGTCACTCTCTAAAAACAACAAGAATCATTCATTAGGTGCAAATGGGAGCCTTTGTGAAAATGCCACATAATGACTCTTGATATTTACTGGTTCACAAAGGTTTCTGTGAAGCACCTGTATTGAACCCTGAATCTATTTGAGAAGTAAAGTTTCCTGTGATAAAAGTGTTTATAAAAGTGTCTACCTTCAGAGTAACTTAAATATAAAGAAGGGGAGAAATCCTTTTTTTTTGGCATCCATAACATTTCAGAAAGTCCAGTGGTGAAATAGCAAGTCTAAAATTAATAGCAAGTCTAAAATTAACCCAGAAAATCCCAGGGTTTGAAATTAAGCAGCTGAGCAATGACCAAACACATGGACTACAGGTGATAGAATTTAGTGTGCAGCCAGACCTACCCTTAAAATCAGTATATGCTCATCTATATGCCAGAAGTAAAGCTGGGCTACATATAACCCACTGAAAAAAAGTTTTACAGTGATGACGGACTTCATGGACTAGGAGGAAATTTGTATTTTTGTTTTGTTTGGGTTTTTTGGGTTTTGGTGGTTTTGTTTTTTTTTTTTGTGTGTGTGTGTTTACCATTTTCAGTACTGGTGCATTGCCAATGTAAGTAATAATCAGGAGCTCTGGGACATCTGCTGCACAAGTTGATACCTGGAGCACACAGGAACACACTTCCCCTGAAGAAAGATCACATAGAATTGAAGACCACTCATCTCACGCCTACTCCAACATCTTTTTAAGCCCTACACTAAACCTGAAACCTTTAAAGGGACAGGCTTGCTTGATACACTTTAAGATGCTTTCTGCAGCAGGAAATAATATGCTCTTAAAGCGCAGTGAACTGTCTGCAAAGCACAGAGTCTACCCAAAGAACTTAATATTAGAGCAGTAAAATGCCTCATTTCAAAGCTAAATCTGTCAAGGTCTGGAGAAACAGTGCTAAAAAATCTTTCACCAATAGGAAATGTAATCACCTTCCAAATTGGGAGCCCCCAGAGCTGCTGAGACAAGGGAATTTCAGACCTTGATTGTGATCTCATTATTAAACAAAACACATTACCTTTCCTATTTGGAAAGTGAGCCCAGTGCCTTGCAAGTTTACCACTTGTACCCTATCAGAACAAGAGAAATCAGCAGAGGCACTTGAGAATCTAGCTCTAAGCTGCACCAGAGAAAACTGTAAAAACTCACTTTATTTATATTAAAGTATCTTTTGAGTAAATAAAAACTCAGCTTATTTCTATTAAAATATCTTTTGAGTAATACAATCAAGTGTGTAAAATGTGAAGCAAGTAAATGGTGAGCAGGAGCTGAGCAGTTTGCGTGTGTTTGGGAGCTGCGAAGGAACTGAACGGATGCCAGGATTGAATTTCCTTTTCACTACATCCCCTAACCTAAGAATAGAAAAGAAGTACAAAACACGCACCTCTCTTTAAAACGTAGACCTTGGAAAGCAAAACAATCATTCAAGGTAACTGGGAAGCAGAACAGGAATCACTAATGTCTGGGAAATAGTAATATTGCACAGAAGGAAAAAGCATCCTGCAGATGACCTTATACTTGCTTGTGCAGAATTGGATGTGTGAGGGAGCAGGCAAGTGAGGATTGGAAAGAAAGAGGAATTTCTTTTTATCTAGGGTTTATTCAGCACAAAGGAAAACTGTTATTTTAGAGACAACTCATGAAAAGTGCTGGCTTCAAAAATCTAATCAATTGAGAGGCCAAGTCTTGGAAGACGCTGAGCCTCTTGCAGCTTCTGTTGGCTGCACAGTAGCTGGCATGGTGCAGCCCTTTTTGCAGCTGCAAAAAACCCTTCACTGAATGATATCACAAGTTTGTAAGCAAAACAGGACAAAACTCTTAGCAGCCACTGCATAGGCCCTCACCACTAGGTATGCCACCTGCTCCCAGCCTGTCCTGAACAAATCAAACTCATCAGATAAGCAGAGAGCTCCTCCACGACAGAGGTACTTGACTTTGACTCACAGACATAAAAACTCAACTCAACTCAACTTACTTGAGTTTGTGTAAGCCCTTCATTAGGAAGAAAGGAAGCAAACTACATCAATCATCTTAGGAACCTCCTGGTATGTAAAGACTTTAAAAAAAAAAAAAACAAAACGTGGTTGAATTGGGAAGTTCATGAGTTCATTGAGGAGTTCCAGTGAAATCAGCTTGGATGTTTGTATAAATGCTTAACATCAGGAGCAAGGGAAAATACTGCCAAAAAAAGTGACTGGGTGATATTTTTCAGAAAAAATAGTTTTTGTCTTTAAGGAGCACAAGCTCCTTAAGCAGAGATAGAGAGAGGTTCAAAGGCATTTTTACAGATAACTGTCATGGTAGGCCTAGGCAGGCCAAATTGGGCTTGTACCTCTCCTGGCTTGCCCAGGCATATTTTTCTGCTCTCCCTCCTGCTATTTTGGGGAGAGCAACCAAGGGAAAAGAGACAAAGGGCCTGGAGCCACTAAGTCTGGGGTCTGTGGCCTGCCCAGCAACTGCAGTAAACAAGGTGCACAGGGTTGCCTTGTGCAAGGCTGTGTTCTGCCCAAAGAAGGGTAAAGCAGTCCTATGGCTTCACCCAATATGGCCGGATCTTGGCTAACTGCCATTTGATTGGCTATCCTGTGTCCAAAGGCCCATTGGTCTCAGGCTGTATTGGATAAAAAGGAGATCAGCAGGGAGCACAGAGGCCTTTGCCATTCCAAGGTGTGTCTGTGCCTGCTGCCTCTGATACCTCCACGCATTCGGCCTGCACAGCCGGCGTGACACCGCAAGACATCTGCCTGCACGTGGAAGCCTTCTGCCCAGACAGAAGCCCTGGAGAGAACACAAATCATCCAGAGAGCCAGGAACAGGTCAGAGATCATCTGCCTCATTTCCCCAGAAGCCTGGGGAAACTCGAAAGTCTCTGATGGCTACCTACAGCAACTCTGCTACGAGCCTTGGCTACTGTCAGATATTTTTTGTGAGCAAATACTAAAAGCCTCTTGTAATTATTAATTACCTTCTGCCCTAAGCAAAAAGTTGCTCCTTGTGTCCATCTAGTGAGCAAACAGTGTACTGGCCGCAAGGAGCATACTGACCGCGAAGCCTTCTCTGCCAGTTTAAATCGAGTTCAATTAATGTTTATATCTAATAATTATTTCTAGATCCTATCTTAGCCTGTATATAGTTTCCATAATATTGCAAAGAGCCTGTTATTATTATTAAATGGTGATCGGGGTGATGTGAGTTCTGCATATTTAATATTAATAAACTATATGTTAATATTTTTAAATATCATCTCGCAGTAATTAATTACCCCTATCCCGTAACAGATACACACAGATTTTTTGCATGACTTTTTCTGGGGACTGCCTGGGTGAGTGAGCAGTGTCAGCACTCAGTGTCTACAGGGAGGCAGAGAAGAGAATGTCCCTTCTCAAAATATGTTGGTCACAGCAGCAGACCAGCTGGCACTCTGCATGCCAGGTTAGGGCATTTCTGCCCCTGCCTGATTTCCGCATTCAACTCACACCAGTAAATTTGTTTACAGTTTATAACTAGAGAGTTCTGGTGCTAACTCCTTGAGTATAAGAAACCAACTCCACTGCTCATTAATGCTTCCTTAAACACTGCCAGGTTCTGACATCCACAGTGAATAACTGAACAACAGTTCTGGGCAGCAACATCTGATATTGCAGGTCTGAGTTCTTACTTGAGTTGCCCCAAATAGTAATACTCAAAAAACTTTTTCAAAAATCCAGGAGTTGAGATGCTGGTGTGAGGGTCCCTCATTTAAATTTGTGCAGTTGTACACGGCATGGAGCAGTGTGAAGGAGAACTAATTAATTCCTAGTGTGTGACACTTTTGTCCAAGGTAACTGAGCACACAATGCCCGAAATAAAACACAGGTTTTATGGACAACTTTGTGTGCACTGCCCCTGACTAAAGCCACACTAGTGAGAATCTGTGCAAGTTTCTTCTGGCACTTGAAAGACGTTTGTAATTAATTAATTAATCTTGAACTTGACAGAAGTTTTCCAGCCCAGAATCTCTCATATAAAACATTTTGGAAAAAGGATGTCCTTATCTGTTGCAATTTGCTTCACTTGAAGTAATCCTTCCACATCACTGGTGATCATGCAGGTGAAGGACTGAAAACTTTTCTGTTAAGTACAAGAACAGAGCTAATACACAGGATGACCTCTTGCAGGCCTTTTCTTTTCAAAATCTTTTACTAAAGTTTCCTTTTTAGTTCTTGTTTGACTGGAAGATCTTCAGTTTCAGATTTAGCCAAAACATGTCATCCATCAAATGAATTTCATCTGAAATACCCTAGTCAGCTCTAAGAGCCATGAAATTTCTCTAACATTACCACTGTGCATTATTGTTTGCAAGAAATGTTGCTATTCTTCAGCATATTTTAACTACACTTTTCAATATATAATTATTTTAGTCTGAACTATGTAAAATCAATGGCAGTGCTGGAAACAATTCCCATTGATTTGAAGGCAATGTACTGTCTGATCATTAAAATGCAAGCAACAGCTAAACAGGGTGCCTACAAAATGAAATGGGGAATAAAACATGGGATTTATTCCTGAGTAAGCTCATGGTTTTAGTTATTATAGTTATAGAAGTCTTTCCTAATAGAGAATTTCTGCTTACAATATGATCACCATATATTAGATTTACTTAAAAAAAAATTAAAAAGGATTTTTAATGCAGTGGTGCCTTGTCATACATAGAATCATAGAATGGTAAGGTTGGAGGGGAGCTCAAAGATCATCCAGTTCCAAGCCCCTGCCATAGGCAGGGACACCTCCTACTAGCACAGGTCACTCAAGGCCTCCTCCAACCTGGCCTTGAACCCCTCCAGGGAGGGAGCAGCCACAACCTCCCTGGGCAACCTGTGCCAGTGTCTCACCACCCTCACTGCAAAGGACTTCCTCCTAACATCCAGTTTCAATCTCCCTTCTGCCAATTTAAACCCATTGCCCTTTGTCCTGTCATTGCAAGACCTACATACATACATCAGCATGTTGCAAACTACACTCTCAGGAAGGATTTGCTTGCTCTTCAGGTCCTGCACCACTGACTTCTACTTTGCTCTAGCAATGCCTTATAGCATTCTTTCCCTCCCCCCTCTTTTCAACTCCTTTATGAACAGATAAAGAAGTGTATTTACGTTTTGAACTTTTTGGCAACAGCTTTTGTAAAAAAATAAAATCTAATGGCAAGCTACCTTTCAGGGATGCATTATAAGTTAATTAATCTGTCTTGGTCTGATGTACAGATTAGGGTTTCTGTCAAAAATACATTATTTGTTGCATAAGAGAATTGTAGGTAGCTAACAGAAAAGGATTCGGAGTTCAATTTCTCTGGAGTTTAAGTTTTCACTTGATTTAACTTTGGAAGTCAAGGATCCTGGCCGGGTAAGTCATTGAAATTCAGAGGACTGAGAGGAAAATTCTTTGAGCTCTATGAGACAGAATCCTCTGTTTTCCCAACCATAACAGCACGACACTATTAAGCAGTGTCTTTGATCTGCAATAAGCATATCTAATTTGAATTCACTTGATACTGCTGCTAGTATCAGCTAAGTCTTTGTGCATCTTCCAGATTGCAGGAATATTATTACATAAGGAATATCTTCATCCCAAGGCTGAACATTTGAATCATACCCTTTTCCCTCTTTGTCAAATGTAATATGCTACTAACCACAGCACTTCAGCTGCTTGGTTAGACGACTACTACGAACCAAAAGTGAATTTGTCATTTAGGAGGTGGGGAAAAGCAGTTTTAAGGACCCTATCTCCTATGGGTAAAAAGAAATTCACAAAGTAAAATACTGTGTTTTTTAAATTTTCCTCTGCAGGAAAATGGCCCAGATTTCATATTTTCCCCTGAACATTCACATTTCCTTAGCACATAAATACTACTGCATAATGCATACTACCTTATCCAGCACACCCAGATTACTTCATGACAGTCAGGTGTCAGTAAGTAGCATGAAGGAAAAGGAGCTGATAGAAATCTCCATACCTTTCTACTATTTTGTCACACAATCTTTATACAATCCTTCAGATACATCCCACATTCTTCTGTCACAAGACAAACAGAGAACTGAAATATTAACAGGCAAGGGTTGGGTTTGGTTTTTTTTTTCCATTCCCCAGGCTCTTTTCTTATTCCAGTAAGGAGATTCTTACTGAGAACTTTGCTGCTTAATCTTGCTGGGAGCTGCCATAATCAGTCCACTCTTCTGTTTTCAAATCAATTCACTTCCACCAGTTGCTGCATTAATGACTATTTCAAAGTTACTCTTGAAAACAGTTGTTAACTGTTTGAAGCTCATAGAAACACATTGTAATGTAAGACCTGATCCAAAAGTTATCACTTGTCCACCCAGGTCTTCTCAAGCTCTTCAAAAGACTTGAGTGGGATCCCAGACCTTTTATCTCTGTAAAAGCTTGTGCAACACCAATGAGAATGCACTGGCTCCTGTTAATATAAGTCATTGCCTTGTTACCATACAGCAAGCAATTTGAGAGAGGTCACCGTGGTGGAGCAGCTTCCACAGTCCATGAATGGTGGAAGCTATCTGTATATGCATCTCCTTTAGCTCTGCAGGAAAACAAAGAATGAATCTTTAACAATAAAAACCTTTGGCTGTGATCCTTGGACTTGACTATGAGGCCAGAATGAAAACAGCAGAAAAAAACCCAACGCTGCAATGTCAAATATCACTGCAGAATCTTCTCACAGGTGAGTACTTACAGTAATTTACAGTGCAGAAGGTCTGTGTCACAGAGTATCTCATCATTGGATGGCTTCTTTGGGGAGTAGATGACCCTTGGTGTTACATCCTCTGACAGGGAAGCAGAAGGGGTCTCCTTAGGATTGATCACTGTTCCCATTCTGAAATCTGCACTGGGAACAGACAACCTTTCCTTACATGGCAGGAGAACCTCTATTAAAGATGTTACATGTCCAGAGCTGAGGGACATTCCAGAGGGACACAAAAACTTGCCTGAACCATACTCAATGTGTAGAACATAGAAATACTTTTAAGGAGCAATACTATCCTGGCTGGAAGTGAGGGATCTGGATTATGTAAAGTTTTTTCCTCTCTGATGGAAGAAGAAATCTTAGATCTTTTCAGTTTCCTGAATACAATTTCTTAAGAAAGATAAAAGAGGTCTTTTCTGTGCAATCAATTTACACCCATTTTGCAGGTCATTAGTTGGCTAACTGAGCATCAAGCAGCAGCCTCCCATCTCTTGCATTATTCAGACTGGGATATATCAGAACTGGGAGCTTCATTTAAAACACAGAGAAAGAGAAGCTGGCAAGAAGCAATGTCAAAGGACCTGTCTCCTGTGGCTTTAGGCAGGACTGGAGGCTACACAGAGGTATAGAAAAAGTACTGTTAGCTGACTAACAAGCCATGGGTCTTCAGAAGGACACAGGAGGATGCAAGATTTCAGTACGCTACAGAGTGGCACTTAGTGGTTGTAAATTTTTGTAGTATCCATGGCAGGAAAAAAAAAAAAAAAAAAAGGTCCTTCAAAAAAAAAAAAAAAAAAAGGTCCTTCAAAAAAAAAAAAAAAAAAAGAATAGGCTCTGCTAAAGAAAAAAAAAAATTAATCTTCTCTTCTGTACTTTTAATTTTTTTTAGTAGTTTTTTTTTCTTCCTTGAATTCTTAATCTAAATGTTAATTCTTCAGTAGCTGTGGGGAGCATCAAATGGTGCTGATACTGCACCCACCTTGCAGGCTGCAGCAGCCTCTCTTGGCAGGGACCAACTCACCCACTGCTGCCAGCCTCATTTTGCAGCAGAGCAGGGACTCACATCAAACACTGTAAGTGTTGCAAGGAATTTATTTATCAAGGATCCAAAAGCTACTCCCAACAACTGTCTGTTATAACTAAGAGTATATGGGCAGATATTGTCTAGCTCCATTGAAACAAGAAGAAGGAATGCATGCTTAATCAGAACTCCTCCTCAGCAAATAAAATGCAAAAAAGAAGGGAAATCAAGGTTGTAAGGAGACATAGGTAGACAGAAGATGCACATTTGCCTTCACTGCTCCTATGCAGAGTAATTAAAAAAAACAAAACAAACCTTCTGCAGCAATATGAAGATGAGCTGAATCCCAAACTGATGTTGTCGGTGAGAAGAGGACCAATTTACCCTTAAAAATAGAAGAGCTCTGTCATTTATGCTAGAAAAGAACCACAGATACAGACATGGCTTGTGACACATGGAGCTGTGCTAACGAGTTCTTTACTGCATGTAAGATTCTAAAGTTTGTTTGAATTTGGTGATGTTGCTACTTCAGATGAAAATCCAGGCACTGGTGGCAGACTTCAAAGCAGCTGAAAATTTCCAACTGGCCTTAACAACAGAGAATGAAGCTGTTCTCAAGCTATGCAGTGGAGAGACAGCATAGTGTGTGCTGTGCTTTAAAAGACCTTTGCTTAGTAGTAGCCTTTATAGGAAGATTTAAAACGCAATCAATTCCCTCTGCTTAGAGTGCAGAACCTCTGCAAGCTCTGCAAAGATTTCCTCATGCAGGTGAAGTTGAATTTGGGAATCAAATGACATGTGATATTTTCACCAAAACAAGGGGAAGGAGACTTGAAAGTGGCTATCACGCATTCAAGTGAGCACTTTGAGAAGGATAAAAACCATAGGCACCAATGCGGGCTTTTCTTATGTGTGGTACAAATAAGTCTTCAGAATACTTACGGAGTTTGTCTTTGTGGGAAATATCAAGAGCATCTGTCCCAATTTATAAGTATATTCAAGGTGTAAAGTGCTTTTGTTGCAAAGTTTTCAGCTGTTTCACAGGCACCCTGGAGCAAAAACACAGATACAAGGAGCCATTTGGCATCTTCTAGTTTCAATCAGAAATAAACAAGACTTTAAAGCATCTCCTTAAATGTCTTAAGTGGAACTAGGCAAGGAAACCACTGTGCAGACACACATCTAAACATCTTGACAATGTTGCCAAAATAAGACCTTGTCTAATCCCTTTAAAGTGTTGCTCATAGGATGTAGTAAGAGTCCTTAGAGCAGAGCTAGCTATAATGCAGCCCCTCTTGGGCTGTCCTGACAGAATCACTGTTTGTTCTGGAGGTGCTGGTAGGGCAGTAAGAGTCACAAACACTCACAGTGAATTAGGTGAGGATGTGACTGCATGTGTCCTGCCTTGATAGCCACGTCTGGGCTCTTCTGCAGAAGCAGTGCCAGGCTGCTGACTCCCCATGCACAGACATCTCACCCCGTGTTTGGCATGTGGGTAGTTGGCAGCTTCCACAGTCACACAATTAACCAGGTTGGAAAAGACCTCTAAGATCATCGAGTCCAACCTATCACCTAGCCCTTCTAATTAACTAACCCATGGCACTAAGTGCCTCACCCAGCCTTCTCTCAAACACCTCCAGGGATGAGGACTCCACCACCTCCCTGGGCAGCCCATTCCAATGCCAATCACTCTTTCAGAGAAGAACTTCCTCCTAACAGCCAGCCTAAACTTGCCCTTGTGCAGCTTGAGACTGTGTCCCCTTGTTCTGTCACTGGGTGCCTGGGAGAAGAGACCAAACTCACCTGGCCACAACCTCCCTTCAGGTAGCTGCAGAGAGCAACGAGGTCTGCCCTGAGCCTCCTCTTCTGCAGTCTGCACACCCCCAGCTCCCTCAGCCTCTCCCCCCAGGCTGTGCTCCAGCCCCCTTACCAGCCTTGCTGCCCTTCTCTGGACATGTTCAAGCACCTCAACATTTTTCTTAAATTGAGAGGCCCAGAACTTTCCCTGGTTCAGAACCCACAGATCCAGATGGATCTCCAGGAAGGCCATCAGTTGATGCCACCTTCACTGTGTAGTGTGGCTGTAAGCCTACATGGAGAAAAGACTGAGGGCACAGAGCTTCATTATTTTCAGTCATGTCACTGATACTACTTTCTGTTATGTTTTCTGATCTCTGAGTGGCATCCAGCAGTCTGGACTAGATTTAGTCCTTTTGAGTAGTGCCAAAATCACTTCTGTGGTGCTACTGTGTATTTGCACTGATGCTAGTGGCTGAAAATGAAGCTGTAAGGCCTTGAACGTGTGTTTGATTTCACGTCTCAGCAATGCCTGGCAGACTACTTGAATAGTTGTGGATTGCAGGAACACCACACACATTCTGTTCTTCTGAATGGGCAACCCACTAAAAACACTGTCAAGGCCCAATCGCAGTCTGGGAGCAGTGAAAGGGTTGAGAAATGATAGCCAAAATCATAGAACCATAGAATGATTGGATGGGTTGGTAAGGTTGGAAGGGACCTCAAGGATCATCCAGTTCCAACCCCTTGCCATAGGCAGGGACGCCTCCCACTAGTACAGGTCACTCAAGGCCTCCTCCAACCTGACCTTAAACACCTCCAGGGAGGGAGCAGCCACAACCTCCCTGGGCAACCTGTGCCAGTGTCTCACCACCCTCACTGCAAACAACTTCCTCCTGACATCCAGTCTGTATCTCCCCTCTGCCAGTTCAAACCCATTAGCCCTTGTTCTGTCATTGCAAGACCTTGTAAATAGTCCCTCCCCAGCCTTCCTGTAGCCCCCTTCAGATACTGGAAGGCTACTATAAATCTCCTGGAAGCCTTCTCCAGGCTGAAGAACCCCAACTCTTTCAGCCTGTCTTCATAGCAGAGCTACTGCAGCCCTCTGATCATCTTTGTGGCCTCCTCTGGACCCTCTCCAACAGTTCCATATGCTTTATATTTATGCATGTGAAGCCTAGTAAAGAAAAGAAACAGGAGTTTGTAAGATTAATGAAGTTTCTAAGTTCCCATGAGCTCCACAGGTAGGCTGAATCTTGCTATGGATTCACAATAAAGTTTTAATTGACTGAATGTAGTGATATGTTTTATTGAAAATGCCAATAACGTGGAACAAAGCACTATGTGGAACAGGCTGAGGAGGAAGATAAGCCTTTACCTCCTATTCATTATTTATCTTTTTTATTATTTCCAAACTAAATATAGTGCCATAATAGATCTTGATTATCATTGCACTTTCCATATTCTGTTTACATTAAAAATTAAAAAAAGAAATCAATGTAAAAGAGTTGCAAATACGGTGCACTGGGAAAAAAAAAATCAAACCCCTTTTGTGAAGAAATTATGTTCTTCCTGCAGAAGCAGTGACTTTGCACTCTATGATTAGGAGCCTTAAAGGGCTTTGATGGAATTATAATTTTTTATGTATTAGTTGGACAGAGCAATCTTAATATTTTATCTCAGGTGAGGTTGCATCAAGATTAGTGAGACAGCATATTTCAGCTTTTATTTTCCTCCATTTTTAGTGACAAGAAATGAAGTCTTGTTTATTTTGTCAATTGGAGAACAGCTCCCACCTAATGAGTTTTCATAATGCACTTGATTTCTTGGGTGAACTTAAACTTTGGAATGTATTTATTAACTCTGTTTTCTTAGAGAAAATGTTTATTATTGCCTCATGTCTGAAACAGCATTTCAACTTGTGTCGTGTGAGGATTCTGCTTACAGTCACAAGGATTCTGCTTACAACATTCTAGTGGTTTAATGAGAGATCATCTTTGAAAGTGTATTTAAGTTTTCTAGTAAATTTCCACTTACCGTAGCTGACTGAGAAAAATAACTGCACCACTACTAATATTTATTTGAGAATCCGTATGCCACATTAGATGTCACTTTTTAAGTTCCAAATCCTAAATCATGTGGATTATCATATGTACATCACAATTTTTCCCCCAGTATTGGAAAATGTCTTTCTTTAACCTCAGTTTAAAACCATCTCTGCCTGCATTTCTTTTGCTTTGACACTTGGCCAATACAGCTGCAGGCTGTGCAGCCATCCAGTGAGACCTGGACAGACTGAGAGCTGGGCATAGAGGAACCAAATGAGGTTCAACAAGGCCAAGTGCAGAGTTCTTCCCTCCTTCCTGGGGAGCAATAACAAACTGCACCAGTACAGGTTGGGAGGTAATCTGCTGAGAGCAGCCCCAGTGAGAGGGACCTGGGAGTGGATAACATCCATGGGACAGCAATGTGCCCTGGTGGCCAAGAATGCCAATGGGATCCTGAGGTGTATTAGGAAGAGTGTGTCCAGCAGATCAAGGGAGGTTCTCCTCCCCCTCTGCCCTGGCGAGACCTCCTCTTGACTGTTGCATTCAGTGTTGGGCTCCCCAGTTTAGGAGGGACAGGGATCTGCTGGAGAGAGTCCAGCAGAGGGCTACAAGAATGCTTAGGGGACTGGAGCACTGCCTGGTGAGGAGAGGCTGACCTGGGGCTGTTTCATCTGGAGAAGAGAAGACTGAGAGGAGATTTAATAAATGTTTATAACTATCTGAGGGCTGGGGGTCAGGAGGGGGAGGACAGGCTCTATTCACTTGCTCCCTGTGACAGAACAAGGAGCAATGGATGGAAGCTGCAGCACAGGAGGTTCCAGCTCAACACAAGGGGGAACTTCTTTACTGTAAGAGTCACAGAGCACTGGAACAGGTTACCCAGAGAGGCTGTGGAGTCTCCTTCTCTAGAGACTTTCAAGGGCCCTTTGGATGTGTCCCTCTGTGCCCTG